>PVIH01008309.1:0-23013 GCA_004025045.1 Sigmodon hispidus | reverse complement strand
ATAAAAAGCTCTATACACTTTATTACTTGACTATACTAATTGCAGATTCTTAACAGTTGTTTGTGAGGATTTTAGATGATCTGTGGTTTTGTCACCATTTACTATTTTAATTTTAGCCATTTTTATGCTGACATTTCATTGTGTTTTTCCATTTTTTCTTTGACAATTAAAGATGCTATTACATATCTTTTTAAGCATTTTTCCCCCTTTGAAGTGTCTTTAGTATTTGAAATGTCTGAGCATTAGTAAGATATAGACGATTCTAATGTGAATACTCTCTGCATTGTAGTATAAACATAAATAAATAAAATGTACTTAAAAATTAAATCAAACAATGAAAAGGTTTAGTCTCCTCATCTTGTAGTCTTGAGCCATGGATTATAGTTCCCTTCCTTACAGGTTTCATTTCCAGAGGCTTCAATTGACCTGAGAATGGAAGGCTAGTCATCTCATATCTTAACAGTCAGAAGTGTATTGCTCTAAGCTTTCAAAATCAGAAGCCTATGACTTTATTTTTCAGAGGTATGCCTTCAGGCTTTCAAACCAGAGAATTATGTCACCTGATGCTGAAGTCATAAGCCAATTGCACTTTGAATGCCAACATCCAGAATCCAGCAGCTGGAGTTGAAACACTATGCTTGAATATCTGGCCTCACTTGTCTTGATCTTCATTGGCAATTTTTACTTTGTCTGAAGTTTTTCACTCAAATTTTTGTCTGCCTCTTGACCTATTATCAATTCTAATAATAATTCTGATATTGGAGTTATCAAGTCAACCCTTCTACATGTGATAGAAGCCACAAATAGAAGCCTATAAAGACATGGAATCTACATGTTCAAAGGAGGTGAGAGACGTCATACAAAGAAGACCAGGCTCCACATATAGGCAGAGTGAAGAGCAATAACTTCTTCAATTAGAAAATTATGTGGCTAATGAAATGTTTTGCTTCAGATTCTACGTATGCTGTTCCCAGGCCTCACTTGATGAAGTTCTAAAGAAGTGGTCATATGCTTTTCCTGAAATAGTAACTACAGGACAAATGAGATTACCCAGAATTTACGGAGGCTTATCAAAGCTAATGTGATGATAGTAGGAGCTAATGCAAGCTGTCTGGAGTGGTCATGACTGAAGACAGGCCTCTTGAAGCAGCAGTTACGGTTCCAAGGTTTCTTGAATGTTCAAACCGGCAAGAATGCAATGATGACAGGTCAGCTATTGTAAAGTAAAGGGATACTTGGCCCATATTTCCCTCTTCAATGCAAAAACACGTAAGGGAGAGCTTGTCAGATGTTAGTCAAGTAGCAGTTTGGCCTGCTACAGATGGATTTGCTCACTCAAAACATCCAAGTATGCTAAAGATGAGGAACTGGCATGAAATTGACATACTGATTACTGCAGAACAGTACTCAAAACAGAATCAAATAGTCTAGATGATAGTAGTGACCCCTCTGACCTGTCTGGCAAGAAAAATTCTAATTTGTGGCCCAAAACTTTTCACATTGCCTAACAAGACACAAAGTGTCTCTTTAAGTAATTTATCTCTGTTAAAATAGATCTAATTCTGAGACCTAGACAGTAATCTAAAAGTGAGTCTAGGAAAAGAAGGAAGAATTTTTTTCTACTCATTTATTTAATCTCTATTTTCAAAAATCTTTAATACATTTAAAAACAAATGATTTTTCTCTTTGTTTTCCTTGCAAATAAATATTCCACAGATGTACAGATACAAATTAGAGTCTCTATTTTTCTAGCTGGAGAAATAGCCCACTAGTCAAAAGCATGTACAGTTCTAGCCAAGTACCCCAGTTCACATAGATTGGCTCATAACCACTTGTAATGCCAGATCTGGAGACCTGAGCATCTCCGGCTTCAAAGGGAACCCACACATGACATACACACACACACACACACACACAGAGAGAGAGAGAGAGAGAGAGAGAGAGAGAGAGAGAGAGAGAGAGAGAGAGAGAGAGAGAGAGAGAGAGAGAGAGAGAGAGAGAGAGAGAGAGAGAGAGAGAGAGAGAGAGAGAGAGAGAGAGAGAGAGAGAGAGAGAGAGAGAGAAATGAAAAAAAAGCTAACAGCTATCTAATTGGACTTAAGACTCACTCAACATGAGGATAAGTATACTTGGTACTGAAAAACTAACAAGCTTCCTAGGGCAGGTTGAGTCATAAATATTACAACAGAATTTACTACCTTGCTGAACCAGCATTATTCCTCACTACATTCTAATTGTATCTGTATGCCCACAAATACCTACCACCTCTCATTATAGAAGTCTGTCTTTATAGCAAATGAAAACAATCAGAAAACTCCACTGGACACAATATCAAGATCAACACATTGTGGTGAGCAACTCCCCTATGGATCATAACTTAGGAAACTATGACTCAGGGAATGCAACTGAATGATTGTGAGATCCAGAATAGCAGTAAAATTATTGTAAAATAGCCTCTAATGAAAATGTTTGCTTAATCAATACCAATGTCAATAGACTATTAATATGGAAGGTGAAAATTTTATGAGGACAATGCCTAGACAAAAAACATTAGGCAAATTATGACTACTGGGAGAGGGTGGATTAGTCGTTTCCTGGAATAAACTCACTATTTATTGTTCAATTTAGAATGCTTAGCCTTGAAATTATGTACATATCAGCAGTAGAAATAGTTGTATTTATACAACTATTAGTTGTACATATAGATATGTTAGTTGTACATATATTTGCATATATAAATACATATGTGTATATAACAGTAGGCAAAGAAAAAGAGGCTATCATGTTGAGGGGGAACTTTGAGAAAAGAAAAAGGGATATAATTCTATTTCTCTTAAAATCATATTTAGTTAATTCAAATATATGTCAAAATATTTTTAAATATATCTGAGCTTCTTTGAAGCTAAAATGCATGGACAATTTAGTTTTTAACATATATTAAGTTTATGATTTGGGAAACATACCTAGACTGTAAAAATAAATGTCTGAAACATTTTTTTTTAATTTATGTATTTATTATTTTACATCATGCACCCTATCAAACTCAGTTATCAGGACTGTCAGATTCATACCCATTCTTATGATCTCCCCATTTACAAAAACGCCATTCATGTTGCTCATTTACTTATTGTAGCATAATTAAACTCCCTGTGGCCAGACCCTTAAAGAAAACATCTTTTCTCACCCACATGCCCGCCAGAGGCCATCAATGCAGAAATGAGGAACTGTGTCATTTACATATGTTCTAGCCTTGAGCTTTTGTATACAATGACATCTCTCTCTCTCTTTTTTTAAAGTCCACTAATGAGTGGGTATATCCCCTGATTCTTTTTCTGTTATTGTGATAGCTTGCTCAGGAGGATATTCTCCATATCCATCCATTTGCCTGAAAATTTTAGAATATCATTTTTTCTTACTAGTAAGTAGTACTCTATTGTGTAGATGTACCAGAGTTTATTAATCCATTTTTCAGCTGATGGGCATCTAGGTTGTTTCCAGGTTCTTGCTATTATGAATAATGCTGCTATGAACATAGTTGAGATAATGACATTTAGGTGTGAATGTGTGTATTTAGGGTACATCCCTAAGTGGTGTTGCTGGACCCTTAGGGAGATTGATTCCCAGTTTTCTTAGAAACTGCCATACTGCATTCCAGAGTAGCTGAAAAAGTTTACACATCCACCAGCAAAGGAGAAGTGTTCCCCTCACTCCAAATCTTCTCCAGCATAGGCTGTCATCTGAGTTTTTGATCTTAGCCATTAAGAAAGGTATGAGGTGGTATCTCAAAGTTGTTTTGATTTGCATTTCTCTGATGGCTAAAGATGTTGAGCATTTTTATATGTGCCTTTCAGCCATTTATAATTCTTCTGCTAATAATTCCATTTTTAGTTCTAAACTCAATTTCCTATTTGGTTATTTGGCATTTCAGGCTCTAGCTTCTTGAGTTCTCTATATATTTTAAATTCCGGGAGAGATCAGGAATACAGGGAGAATACTTAAATATAATAAAGGCGATTTACAAGAAGCCGATAGCCAGTATCAAACATAATGGAGAAAAATTCAAAGCAATCCCACTAAAATCAGGAACTAGACAAGGATGTCCTCTTTCCCCTTATCTATTCAATATAGTTCTTGAAGTTTTAACTAAAGCAATACGAGAATGAAAGGAGATTAAGGGGATACAAATTGGAAAAGAAGAAGTGAAACTATCTCTATTTGCAAATGATATGATTGTATACATAAGTGACCTACAAAATTCTTCCAAGGAACTGCTACAGCTGATAAACACCTTCAGCAATGTAGCAGGATACAAGATAAATTCAAAGAAATCAGTAGCCCTTCTGTGCACTAAAGATAGAAGAGCTGAAAAAGAAATAAGGGAAACATCACCCTTCAAAATAGCTGCAAATAGTATTAAATATCTTGGAGTAACTATAACCAAAGAAGTAACAGACCTATTTGACAAAAATTTTAAATCACTGAAGAAAGAAATTGAAGAGGATATCAGAAAATGGAAAGCTCTCCCATGTTCCTGGATAGGTAGTATCAACATAGTAAAAATGGCAATTTTGCCAAAAACAATCTACAGACTCAATGCACTGCCCATCAAAATCCCAACACAAAACTTTTTGGACCTTGAAAGAACAATACTCAATTTCATTTGCAATAACAGGAAAGCCAGCATTGCCAAAACAATTTTACTCAACAAAAGAACCTCAGGAGGTATCACCATCCCTGACTTCAAGTTATACTATAGAGCTACAGTAATAAAAACATCCTGGTACTGGCATAAAAACAGACTTGTGGATCAATGGAATCGAATTGAGGAACCAGACATTAACCCAAAAACCTATAAACACCTGATCTTCGACAAAGAGGCCCAAAATATTCAATGGAAAAAGATAGTATTGTTAACAAATGGTGTTGGCATAGATGGATGGTAGTTTGTAGAAAAATGCAAATAGATCCAAGCCTGTCACCCTGCACAAAACTCAAATCCAAGTGGATCAAAGTCCTCAACAAAAACCCAGCCACGTTAAACTTGATAGAAAAGAAAGTGGGAAATACACTTCTACGAAATAGCACAGGCAACCACTTCCTAAATATAATGCCAGTGGCACAGGCACTAAGATCACCAATCAATAAGTGAGATCCCCTGAAGATAAGAAGCTTCTGTAAAGACAAGGACACTGTCAATAGGACAAAACGACAGTCTACAAAATGGGAAACAATTTTCACCCACCCTACAAGTGATAGAGGACTGATTTCTAAGATATATAAAGAACTCAAGAATCTAGAGCCCAAAACCTTGAATAACCCAATCAAAAAATGGGGTTGAGACCTAAAAAAGGAATTCTCAGCAGAAGTATTATGAATGGCTGAAAGGCACCTGAAAAAGTGCTCATCATCTTTAGCCATCAGAGAAATGCAAATCAAAACAACTTTGAGATACCACCTGACATCTGTTAGATTGGCTAAGATAAAAGACACAGAGGACAGCCTCTGCAGGAGAGGATGCGGAGCAAGGCGAACACTCCTCCATTGTTGGTGGGATTGTAAGCTTGTTCAGCAACTTTGGAATGCAGTATGTCAGTTTCTCAGAAAATTAAGAATCATTCTCCCCAAGGACCCAGCAATACCTTCTGGGTGTATACCCTAAAGAGGCACAGTCACACTCCAAAGTCATTAGCTCAACTTTGTTCATAGCAGCATTATTTGTAATAGCAAGAACCTGGAAACAACCTAGATGTCCCTCAAGTGAGGAATGAATTAACAAACTGTGGTACATCTATACAATGCAGTATTACTTAGCAGTAAGAAAAAATGATATCCTAAAATTTGCAGGCAAATGGATGGATTTGGAGAATATCCTCCTGAGCGAGATATCACAAACTCAGAAAGATAAGCAGGGCATGTACTCACTCATTAGTGGACTCCAAACAAACAAACAAGAAAAAAACAAAGCATGCCCAAGCTGCAAACCACAACCACTGAACAGGTTGGGATCAGAAACACCTTGGACTGACTCCTTGGATCCCACTTCCCCTAGAGGAACACCTGACTCAGTCTTGAGTTTGGGGGTAGAAAACTGGATCTGCTAGGAGTGGAGGCTGAACTAAGCTATATTGGGACAGTGGGACCATGGGACTACCTGCAGTCTGCCCAGGGAGAGGATGGGGTGTTGTGGAGAAGAGAGAATGACCTAATATGTTGGGAGGAGGAAAGGAACTTGAATAAGGATATACAATGATATAAAGTGTGACTTCTTTGTTAATAATAATAATAATAATAATAATAATAATAAAAGGTTAATCCTCTGACACTTGCAAGGTTGGCAAAAAATCTTTTTCCATTCTGTAGGCTGTCATTTTTGTCTTATTGTCTGTATCCATGGCCTTACAGAAGCTACTCAGTTTCAGGAGGTCCCACTTATTGTATATTGCTCTTAGTGTCTGTGCTACTAGTATTATAATTAGGAAGTGGTCACCCATGTCAATGCATTGGAGGGTATTTCTCATTTTCTTTTTTATCAGATTCAGTGTAGCAGGGTTTATGTTGAGGTCTTTAATCTAGTTAGATTTGAGTTTTGTGCGGAGTGATAGGTTTGCATCTATTTGCATTTTTCTACACACTGCCATCTAGTTATGCCAACACCATTTGTTGAAGATACTATCTTTCTTCCATGGAATATTTTGGGCCTCTTTGTCAAAAATCAGGTGTTCATAGGTGCGTGGGCGAATGTCTGGGTCTTCAATTTGATTCCTTTGAACCACAAATCTGTTTTTATGCCAGTACCAAGCTGTTTTTATTACTGTAGCTGTATAGTATAATTTAAAGTCCGGGATGGTGATGCCTCCTGAGTTTCTTTTGTTTAGCAAAACTGTTTTTGCAATCTTAGTTCTGTTATTCCAAATAAGATTGAGTATTGTTCTTTTAAGGTCTGTAAAAAAAAAAAGTGTTGCAATTTTGATGGGAATTGCATGAATCTGTAGATTGGTTTTGGTAAGATTGCCATTATCACTATGTATCAGGAACATGGGAGATCTTTTCATTTTCTTATATCCTTGACAATTCCTTTCTTCAGAAAATTAAAGTTTTTGTCGCACAGATCTGCTACTTCTTTGGTTATAGTTGCACAAAGTTATTCAATGCTATTCACAGCTATTATAAAAGGTGATGTTTTCCTTGTTTCATTTTTAGTCCTTTTATCTTTAGTCTATAGGAGGATTACTAATTTCTTTGAGTTAATCTTGTATCGTGCTACATTGCAGAAGGTGTTTATCAGGTGTAGAAGTTCCCTGATAGAATTTTGTAGGTCATTTAGGTACACAATTATGTTTTCTGTAAATAGAGATAGTTTGACTTTTTCTTTTCCAACTTTTATTCCCTTAATCACTTTTCATTCTCTTATTGCTTTAGTTAAAACTTTGAGAACTATGTTGAATAGATAAGCCGAGAGGGGACAACCTTGTGTTGTTCCTGCTTTTAGTGAGATTGCTTTGTTTTTCTCCATTTAGTTTGATGTTGGCCATCAGTTTTTTTGTAAATAGCCTTTATTATAATTAGGTATTTTCTCTATATTCCTGATTTTCCAATAAAGGAGTGTTGGATTTTGTCAAAGGCTTTTTGAGCACCTAAGAAGATGATCAAATGTTTTTTTTTTTTCTCTCAATTTGTTTATATGATAGATGACATTTACAGTTTTCCATATGTTGAACCATCCCTGCATTTCTGGGATAAAGCTTACTTGATCGTGGTGAATAACTTTTTTTATATATTCTTGGATTGTGTTTGCCAGAATTTTTTTTTTGAGAATTTTTCATCTTTGTTCATGAGGAAAATTATTCTGTAATTGTCTTTTTTTATTGTGTCATTGAGTGGCTTGTGTTATCAGTGCTATTCTGGTATCACAAAAAAAGTTTGGCAATATTTCTTCAGTTTTTAATGTATGGAACATTTTGAGGAATAGTGGTATTAGCTCTTCTTTGAATTTCTGGTAGAACTCTGCACTGAAACTATGTGTGCCTGCATACTAGCTCACAAAGCAAATTTCAAAAGGTACAAAAAAATGGGTATAACTCCTTGTACCGTATCAGATCACCATGGTCTAAAGTTAGAGTTCAACAACATCAAAAAATCACAGAAAGCCTACTAAATAATGGAAACTAAAAATTACTCACCTGAACTACCTCTGGGTCAAGGAAAAAAATAAGAAAGAAATCAAAGACTTTCTAGAATTTAATCAAAATGAATCCATGACACATCCAAACTTATGGCATACAATGAAAACAATTTTAAGAGGAATATTCATAGCAATAGATGCCTACATGAAATGACTAGAGAAATCCCACACAAGAGATCTATCAGCACAGCTGAAAGCCCTAGAACAATTAGAAGCAAATTCACCTAGAAAGATTAGATGGGCAGAAAAGGATCAGACTTAGAGCTGAAATATTTCATGTGAAATAAATCTTATTGTTTTAGCATTTATTTTTTCTTTTGAAATTCTCTGTTGAATTTTTTTTTCTTAGTGCTTATATATAGAAATGGCAACTAGATGTTTTCCTAAAACACAGGTTCCTAAGATGCTCCATTTCAAAGAATAAACTTTCCACCTCCTTTGATGGTTCTCCTTACGATAATTTTAATTATTTTTCCAGTGGCTGTCATCCATTATATCATGACATTCATTGAAATCAGTGACCATTCAATTAGTTTACTTCACTAAATATTTTAATCTCAACATATTTGCAAATTTGCCTATGTTTATTTTGAGTAGAAACATGATCCAATATCCCTAACCATAAAAATGTGTCTACACACAATTTTTCTAATTTCTGTTAGAAATTAGACATTCTTTCTAATTTCTGTTCAAGTTTATACTGTCTAGTTCATTCATCTTTCTTTAAGTTTAAACTGTAAAATGTTCCTAATATCTTCTTAGTACTTGTTTTTTCTAAACTTTCTTTTTAAGTTGATTAATGCTTATGGTGTGTGTGTGTGTGTGTGTTTATGTTTGTGTCTGTGTGTGTGTGTGTGAATGCTATGTTTGTGTTTCTGTCTCCAGAAAAGGTAGGAGGGCATTGGATCCTTTGGTGTTGATGTTACAAGCAATTATGAGCTGCCCAAATTGGATAGTGTGAACTCAATTTTAATCCCCTGAATAAGCAATGAATGTGCTTAAGATATGAGCTAATATGGGTTAATGTTTGGGTCTTCAATTACTTTAAGGATGAAATAGAAAAAAGCATGATGAGGCTCAGCAAGAATGACTGAGCTTGTTTCAGCTTGCTGAATTCACATAAGGTAGATTAAAGTAATTGCTAGTTCCTTGATTTTTAATGGTTCAAATGGTTATGTTCTTTTTGGTTAAATGTTAATGTAAATGAATAGTCACACTATCTAAAGTATTTAAAGAAACATATTAAGCTGTATTTGGCATTTAAGAATAAGAATGTGAGTAAAATAAATGTCTCTATTTTTAAAGAAAATTCAGTAGAGTAATAAATCCAAGCCCTTACAGAAGCCTTTCAATTGGCCTAATATTATACTAACTTATATTTTAGGCCTGCGTGAGCTAAGGTCAAGGGAATGACATGACTTGTTCGTGGCTATACAATCTATTATTAGAATAAAGATTGAATCCTGCTTTTAAGCAGGATTAAGAATAAAGTCCCTCAAACTTTATAAAAAATATTTACTTGGTTTAAAACAATAATCTGATTGGAGCAACTGGAACATCTTAGAGTCTATAAAACTTTTCAAATTCACAGGCACCAAGAACGTATTTTGTTTAATATATTTTGTTTAAAATTTTCAATTATTTTTTTCTCTGAGCCTGTGAGCATAAAATAGCCAAGATATCTGCTTTGTTACATTCTCATTCACTATTTCTATTTTATAGAGCACACTAATCCATTTTTTTAAATTTAGTTGTTTTAAAGTAAAGCAAGTCTGATCATAGCTGTTATGATTTAAAAGGATTTTTGGCCTGAGTGGCTGCTAATTCATGAGTGGTTTATGAAATGTTTCTTAGAGGTTGAGTTTAGTCTGAGTCCCTCAGTGTTCCCTTTTCTATGTGTTACTAGCCCATGCTGTCCCATTGTTTTTCTACAGAGATAAAATCCTTGTTTTCAGACTGTCTTCCCCTGCATAAGCACTGTGTCTTCCCATTTGTGATGTATTACCTTTGTCACTTCATATTTCCTGCTATGCAAAAGTTCATGTGAGCAGACCATAAAAATGAGTTTCTCTTCATTTATGGTCATAGAAGGGGAATCAACCAAACAGTAGAACAAATCCACTTTTCCCATTGAGTGTAACATGCAACTGTTGGTAGTTTCAGAAGCTCCCATCAGCATGAACACTACTTACAAATCCACTTTTCCCATTGAGTGCAACATGCAACTATTGGTAGTATCAGAAGCTCCCATCAGCATGATGTACACACAAGAAAGAGTGACTAATGGAAGAATTTTGTTGTTGCTGCCACTAAGTATTTGTGTTTATTACAGTTTATTTTGTAAATACTTTAAGATATACAGTACTAGGTTTTAGACTGTCATTTTTAAACTTTTTTTTTGGCTAATTCTTCTAGCCTGTATTCTGTCACACCCACCTTTGTATACTCCTCCTATGTCACACAGCCTCGTTTCTTTTCACTGTGTCTGTTACCATTCCCCATGCTCCCAAGTGCTTCTCTCTCACCCATCATTATCTCCTTTCTCGTTTCACAAACTATAATCATACTTAATGCAGAAAATTTAACACACTCTAGTATTTCATCAAAGGCATGTCTGTCAAAAACCTGCTAGGACAGTAAGTGGATTGCATAGTTTATTAATCACTTGTTAAGCATCTTTGTAATTGTGTGTCTCAGAGGTATTTGTTTAGTGTTCATAGTAGTTTCCCTTGACATCTGAGACTATGTAATAGAGAAAACTACTGGAGTTATTTTCTAGGAGATAAAGTTTGGGAGAAGAATAAGAAATTAAATTGCATAGAGACAACTAAGGTTGAGTATATTTAACTGGTCATAAGAAAATTAGCAATAGTGGAAGAATAATTGCCAGATCAACTAAACCAATTGCTTCTCTATACTTTGCATTGGTAATTCTGTGATCCTAGGCAGCTTGAGTGGGAAGTTTTGCATGAATTCTATTAATTACAAAAAAATAAACAAAAAATAGGGGTCAGATTGGAGAAAAGCTAAAATGTCGGAGAGACAGAGATATAAGCCACAGCCAGTTCTCATCTACCCTAACTCCTCAGGTCAAAAGGTTAGATTCTATCTGCATGTATCCTCAGGCTCAATGCCCCTGTGTCCTCAACAGAAAGGGAATATAGGTAAAGGGGGATTTTCTGCCTTCTCCTGTCTTACCTTGCTCTTATCTGCCTTTCATTTCTCAGATATCTCCGTTTGTGCTTTAACTTTCTTAAAGCTAGAATTAAAGGTGTATGCCACCACTGTCTGGCCATGTTTGGTCTTGATCTAACAGAGTTCAATGGAAATTAAAGAAGTGGGTCACTACTCCCTGACCTTCAGGGTATGGCTATCTGGGTGGCTCTGTCCTCAATACTTTAGGGTCTTTTATTAAATATACATTGTGTCATCACATGGAAGAATGCTGACCTTATCACTATTTCATACTATGTGTTAGGTTTATATTTAAGTCCCAAAAGAAAATGGCTGCTCTCATAACAACATATGGTATTTAGTAAATTCCCTGTGATTGTTTGCATGATTGATAAAAGTACTGAGAATAATTTATTTTTGAAAATTTTCCAAAGTCTATTGTCTATGAAATAGCTAACAAGCTGAGATTTTAGATAAATGAAATATACATTCTTAGCCTCCTAAAGAATTGTCTTTAAATTTTAATTTTGGTATTGTACTATAAACTGTTATCAACAAACACTATATACATTTTTGAAATTATTTTTTTCTTATTTTTGATAATAAACATGTTCTCATATAACTTGAATCACTTTTTATAGGACACTTATCAGGAATGGTTTGTATAAAAATGTTCCTCACATGTCAATGTGTTTTAAAATCTTACTGGTTTAGAATTCTGATAACTGTCAACAGTCTCATTTTTAGGAAGAAAGCCCACATCATGTTTGAAGGCATCTATTACAAGAGCAGAGCTTTTCTTTTATTTCTGATTTTTATTTTCTGTTCTCAGTAATGAGTACTTTTTTATTATTTTTTCAACCTTTAAGTTGTATTTGTATAGCTCACATTGTGAATCAAGTTGAGTAATAAATAAGTAAATAGATTTAATAACTGACAGTCTATAATTGATTTTGAACAATTTGATTGTTCCTATGAGTATACATAGTTGTATGTGAAACTGGAATTGTATTTCATACTGTTTGAGATTTAAAATCCTATAGCATTTATATTATCATGAAATGATAGTTTATTTTTGTTTGTTGTTGTTATTATTTTTAATTAATTTCTTTTCTGGATATTGTGAATCTATGGCAATTAACAGGAAGAAGATTTATGACGTTTTAAAATTAATTTCATCTGCATTTATTGTTTGTTATTAGAATGAAATTTTAAGCTAGTTACTGGTAAGTTTGAATACTACTGAATGAGTAAATGAGCAGGGCTAATGATGTGTATGGAGAAAAACATATCAAAATGATGGTATACCAAGATCTCTTTGCCTTTGAAATAATCAGCTTTGTTTGTGTGTGTGTGTGAGTGTGTGTGTCCTCACTTAAAACTGAGTGAACAAAAACAATACCATGAAAAAATTTAACAAGTTCAAACAGATGTTAGTTGAGAGAAGAAAACAGAAGACACAATTTTACTCTTTAATTTGAATATATTTTAAATGTAAAAATAGGAGAAAGTGATAGTATTATTGGATAGTCAAGATTTTTTATTTATCACATTATTGAAATACTTATTACATTAAGATGGGTTATTGCCATAGAAATAACATTGAAAAGGAGGGGTCATAGACATCATCTCATGTATGAAAAATATTTCTGAAATATAACCTAAAGCTGAGCTACATGGAGAAATATGGCTGTCTCCAAATATTTTGAAAGCTTATAGACAAACAATAATTTTCACTTAATTTAAAATCCTTCAAAAGATGAAAATGGTGTTCTTGAGAGATGTAAGAATTCGAAAAGAGTAAAGAAGATCTCGACTAAGCTGTCACTCCATATTAGCCTGAAGAAGATATCAGCTGTTCATCTTTCAGGGATGTTACAAACTAGTAAAAATTGCTATGGCAGATCTAATTAGACTCTGAAGTAATATCTATACTACTATGTTTTTTACAGAATAAAAATATCTATGTTCTTTCAAGAAGTAAAACAGTGAAGAAATAGTACTTATGGTAATAAACTGTACAAAATTACATTTAAAAGTAAGCAGAAAGTGAAAATATATTCAGCCCTTCTTGGATCTTGTGGTCAAGTTAGAAGATAAGTGCAAATAAGTAAATGTTATAGTATTATTATTGTAAAGATAAAATTACAAACAAAATTGTAGTAGGAATATGTTATGATGCTACTGTTTCCTATGTAGTAGGATTATGATATGTTGATATTGTTTCCTGTAATTGTAAATATTTGTTCTGCCTATGGGTTTGATAAAAGCTGATTGGCTAAAGGCAGACAGAAAGTGTGAGTGGGGACACAAGGCTAAGAAAATTCAGAAACACCTCAGAGCAGAGACAGAACTGCGACACCACAGTGTCACCACAGAGAACGCAGATGCCAGAAGAAGTTGAAATGCTGCTGTGAGAAAAGGTACCAAGCCACATGGCTGAACAAAATGTCTTGAGTTCATATGAAGAAATAGGCAAATGATATGCCTGGGCCCTAGATCAATCAGCATAAAAATAAAATAAGCCTGTGTGTAATTACTTGAGGCTAAGCAGGGCTGAGAGTGGGTATGAACCTCTGGAATAGACTGGAAAGAATCACCCAGTAATATTATACAACACAATATACTATGCAATGACATACTCAGTGTCAAATATGGACTTTATACTATATAGTATTAATATTTACTTTGAAACATACAGTTATTAAGAGAGAAATCTATGTATAAAAATATAACATAACAATTTGACTTTACCTTTGAGCATAATCTGTATATTAATATCCTCTCAAACTATTACATATAAAAATAGAATTCTGTAGCATACAGAGGCATTCAGATGAGCACATTATTAGTTGAAAAAATGCTTAAGAATCAGGAAAAATTAAAAGCCTGAAGAAAGTGAATGACTTGAGTGCAGGGTAATTGCAAAAGAGACAATGATACAACTCTATCTTTGAGGGAGATAAATTATGCAAGTGATTTCAACAGCAGGGGAGTTATTTGTCCTGATGGGAAGCTGTTGCAAAACTCATGAATTTCAAATCAATAAATTAAGAACAAAGGATTAGCAGCTTAGTTTTTTTTTTTAAAAAAAAAAAAGTGAATGACAAGTTTTGCAGATAGAGGTCAACATCATGATTCACTCTTACAATAGGATTGTTCAATGGTATGGTCTTCTCAAATTCCATTCTAATGAGAAATATATTGCTGGGACACATGTACAAAGGTGAC
The DNA here is from genome assembly GCA_004025045.1 of Sigmodon hispidus. Lineage (NCBI taxonomy): Eukaryota > Metazoa > Chordata > Mammalia > Rodentia > Cricetidae > Sigmodon > Sigmodon hispidus. Next base: position 8,426 of record PVIH01008309.1, on the reverse strand, counting down.
TGATGTGTTTATGTCTGAGTGATTAAAAAAGATATTCAAAGGAGGATGAAGGCTCTTTCAATGTCTAACTTGTATAGTGGCTTAGGAGACATGCATAGAGACCCCCCACCCTTATAGCTTGTTATCCTCTGTACTCTAATGTATCTGTATCGACATGAGAATCATAGAAATATCTGTGCCTAGTGCTGCACCAGTAACATAATCCAGTTTCTCATTTTAGCACATTATATTGTAGTTTAGAAAGTAACTCAAATCTTTCCTATGCTACTATTATCATTTGTTCATTGTACTCACTCAAAATGTGCAAGAAAAATGAAACAATTTTAGTACTTATTTTACATTATTATTATTATTATTATTATTATTATTATTATTATTGCATTTTCAAGACTAGGTTTCTCTGTGAAACAGCCCTGATTGTCCTAGAACTCACTTTGTAGATAAGGTTGGCTTTGAACTAAACTGCCTCTACCTCCTGAATGCTGGGATGAAAGGTGTATGCTACCATGGCTAGGCTCAGTAATTATTTTTCAAAGATTATATACACATCTAGGTATGTATGTATAGATATATAGTCCATGTGTAAGGGGTGAAATAGGTGGACATGCATAAAATGGTGCAAGTGACTCTGGAGGCCAATTGAAGGTGAGAGATTACCCAAAACTCCATTGTGAGCAATTATTCCTAAGGACCGTATATACTCCAGGTAGGGAAACAAATATGCAAATGGTGATACCACCAGTGTTCAGTTTGATGAACCAATGAGTTTTATTGTGGTCACTTACAGGAATAGGAGTGAAGGATTGGAATTATTTCTGCTACATGAAAAGCCAAATGCTTTTCATGGTTAAAATATTATGCAGATGAACATATTATGAATAGGCTGTTAAATCACAGAAAAGTTAGGGAATATTGTAGGTAAAACTGAAGTGATTCTAAGTTTAAATTAAGTTTCTCTGTCATTTTATATTTTTCCTTTGTTGAAACATTTTGATGATCCTGGAAAACTCTTTCTAATGAAAACATTTTAAATGGGTGCTTTTTTTGTTTTATTCATTTAAAGTTTGTTTTCAAATGTATGGTTTGGTATTCGGCATTGTTTTCTCAAAGTGGCTTGAAAAAATATTTCTTAAAAGCATTATCTGATAAAAACAAAATATGTAAACCTTGTATATTACAGGCACCATTATTGAACTTTGCATCTATCTCAGTATTCAGTATTACACATAACTATGCAGCCATTCATTTGAGTTAGCTGAATCCCTCATAGAATGTTCTTCACTATAGCATATTTTACAAGGACATTGCATCTAAACAATGTGACCATGATTTTATATCTAAGAACATATATGTGCTCTCAGGTCCCACAGATATGGTAATCTCAAAGAATGTAACACATTTAGCAATAAATAATTTTTAATGCAAATAAGTAATATGCCCCTAAAATTCACCATGATATTTTAATGTTAAAATCATTCTTAAAATTTCATGAATTTATTGACATCATTTACCTAGGTTTTCAGTAGATTTATAGATTATAGTAAAATACATACACTATAAAAACATTACCTTAACTGTTATATATTTTCCTGTTCGGTGATGTTCAATATATTCCTAATATCATGTACTTATCATGTCTAACCCTCTCCCAAGCTCTTGTCTTCTAAAACTGACAAAGTGACTTACAGATATAAAATTATTCCATGTTATTTTCTTTTTTTTTAAGATTTATTTATTTATTATGCATACAGTTTTACAGAAGAGGGCACCAGACCTCATCATAGATGGTTGTGAGCCACCATGTGGTTTTGCTGGGAATTGAACTCAGGTCCTCTGGAAGAACAGTCAGTGCTCTTAACCTCTGAGCCATCTCTCCAGCCCCTCCATGTTATTTTCTTTTTGTAACTGACAGCTCTCTGAATTGAAGGTCCTTATAAATATTAGTGCTTATAACTGAATTTCTTCTCTATAAGACTGAATAACATCCTGCTACATGTAGGTATTACATTTAGCTTATTGATTTCTTTGTCTATAGATTAAGTGTGTTGAGCTTTTATTTTAGATCTTGTAAGCTAATTTGCTATGAAAAAGGTACACAAATATCTTTTGAAGAACCTTGCTTTTAAATTTTTGGGCATGTCTGCAAGTAGAACTGCTGTGTCATGGTAGATCTGTTCTTAGTTTTTAATTTTATTTTTTTGTTATTCTCATCATCTTATTATTTTTGAACTGACAATGTGGCTTTTCCATTGACTCCTGTGCAAAAAATTTCTCTTCTGGCTTTGTAACTACTTTGTGGTTTATTTCTCTATTCTTTTATTTATACTCACAAACTCAAATTTAAAAAGAAACATTTTCAAGATTCAAATAACTCTCAGTCATATTTAAGTGCTGACATTGACTGACTTATATCTTAAATCATTATGGTCTGATTTCTTAGTCAATAGTATTTGAATTTGCAAATATTGTTAGTATACTTTATGTTGTATCCAATACTAGAACTGTTTTTTTCTCTTTGTAAGACTTAGATTATTTCCTTGAAAGCAACCACTCACAGGAGTTAGACAGCAAGAGAAGAGATCATTTAAAATTTTCTCTGAAGACAGAAAGTTTGCAAATGATGCCAGACTGAGGTTAGTGTGACTTGTGTAGAAAAACCCATGTCCAATTTACAAACTCACCAAAGGATAAAAGACAAGGTTTGCGTTTCTCTTAACTTGTTGATTAAGGAAAAATTTATATAACAGATAATGTAAATAATGCTTAAAGTTTTTGTAGAATTTGGAATTTATTAAACTGAAGAAACAGAGAAAAAGCCATTTAATCAATTTAAGTTCAAATTTAACAAGCAAAATGGGGCAATCACATAAAATAAAATATGGTCAAGCTCATTTCTGGCTTTAATGCCCTAACTCCAGTAGATTTCAGTCACTGATTATACACGATTACAGACAACACCAGCCACAAAATGAAAGTGGCTTATATCCTCCTGTGTCATCACCAGCATCATTGCTGGGCCCTTCTCCCAACTCTGGAAGAATCCAATGCTCTAGTATAGCCCTGAACAGACCAATGAGTGACCCAAAGGCAAACTGGACTACTGCCTCCCACTAGGTACTGCTCTCTCAAGACCAATACCCCTGTTCAACTCCTTATGCCTCATCATTCTCCATTTGACCAGCCCTTCTTCAGAACTCTAGCAGAATTCATAGGCCCAGGCACAGTCTACACTATTTGGGTAAACTTACCGCACAGGCCATTACAATCCATAGCTGTTGAAAATAATGCCCCAACACATTTACTGGAAGATAGACTGGTCCTAGGTACCCCATAAGATGACTCAGGCTTTAGTAGCAGCCAGACTAGATCAAAAAACCCAAGACTTTGGCTCTACCAAAGACCCGACCCAATGTAGGTACCCAAGGCCCATAAAGCTAAGTAGAGATACATTACTACATCTGAAGACACACCATAGTCCTTGAACACTTAGGTCAGAAGACCAGAGAGAAAACAGAGACCCAGGAACAAAACACCCATCTAACAAAGACAAACACTGGAATCAACATCTATATCTATAATTATCCCAAATCTAAATGCCTAAATGTCAGTGTAAGAACACATTTAATAAGAGAAAGGACAACATATCACCTGCCAGTATCCATTTATCAAGTAACAGCAAGATCTGAATATTCCAACACAACTAAAGCACAAGCAAATGACTTTAACAATAATTTTATAGAGATGATAAAAGTCCTCAAAAAGAAAATGAAAAAATTTCTTAAAGAAATTGAGGATAACACAAATGAAACTTTGGAAGAAATCAATATATCTGTCAAATAATGTTGAGATAACAAACAGTTGAAGGAAACAAATAAAACTGTTCAAGACCTAAAAATGGAAATAGAAGCAATAAAGAAAACACAAACTAACAGATTTCTAGAAATGAAATATTGAAGTAAGTGAAGAGGAACTACAGATATAAGCATCACCAGCAAAATACAAGAGATGACAGAGAGGATATCACTGAAGGTGCACTAAAGGAAATAAATTCATTAGTCAATGTAAATGTAAAAGCTAAAATATTCCTAACACAAAACACTCAAGTGGGCACATTCACATTCACACTCCAAAAGTATTAGCTCAACTATGTTCATAGCAGCATTATTTGTAATATCAAGAACCTGGAAACACCCTAGATGTCCCTCAACTGAAGAATGGATTAACAAACTGTGGTACATCTACACAATGGAATACTACTCAGCAGTAAGAAAAAATGATATCCTAAAATTCACAGGCAAATGAATGGATTTGGAGAATATCCTCCTGAGCGAGGTTTCACAAACTCTGAGAGATAAGCAGGGGATGTACTCACTCACTAGTGGTCTCTAAACAAACAAACAAGAAAAAAAAAAGCCAAACATGCCCAAGCGGCAAACCACAACCACTGAACAGCTTGGGATCAGAAACACCCTGGACTGACCCTTCAAACCTCAGTCCAACTATAGGAACACCTGACTCACTCTTGAGGGAGGGGGGACAAAACTGGATTTGGCCAGGAGTGAAGACTGATCCAAGAATTATTGGTTCAGTGGGACCATAGGACTGTCTGCTCCCTGCCCAGGGAGGGAATGGGGAGTTGCAGAGAAGAAAAATGACCAGATGTGTTGGGAGGGGGAAGAGACCTTGAATAAGGATATACAGGGATGGAAAAAAAAATTCAGAGGGAAAGCTGAACACAAAGTAAACATATGTGTAGCAATCTTATTTGCATTTCCACCCTTGATAAGCCATGCTTATGATTCTTATCCTCTGTATAGTTATTGTTAACTCTTCCGCATTTTAAATTCTTTTTACTGGTTTTTTTTTTGATAAATACAAAATAAAGAAGGAAAAAAAAAGAAAAGAAAAGATCAAACCTAAGAATAACATGAATAGAAGAATGAGGAGAATCCCTGCTCAAAGTCCCTAAATATATATTCAACAAAATCACAGAAAAAATTTCCAATCTGAAGAAAGAAACACCTATAAAGTTACAAGAAGTTTACAGAACACCAAACAGACTGGACCAGGAAAACTATTACCCTTGCTACATAATAATCAAAATACTGAACATACAGAATAAAAAAGATACTAAAATCTGCAAAGGAAAAAGACCAAGTAACACATAAAGGCAATCCTAATTCTCAGCAGAGACTTTAAAAGCCAGAAAGGCCTAGACAGATGAGCTGCAAATATGAGAGACCTTAGACAGCTTAGAATACCATAATAAGCAAAACTTTCAATCACTATAGAGAGATAGACATATTTCATGACAAAGTCAAATTTAATCAATATCTATAAACAATTATAGTCTTACAGAAGGAACTAAAAGGATATATACAGTCCTAGGAAATTTGATATACCTACAAAAACAGAGACAGTAGAAAAGTCCACACCAGCAAAATCCAAGGAAGGGAAATACACACACATACACACAGCACCACCACTAGTATCATCAACAACAAAATAATAGGAGTCAATATCATTATTCAGTACTATGTCTCAATATCAATGAACCCAATTTGTTATTTAAAAGATCTGGGCTATTATAATGGATAGAAAATAAGATTTGTCTTTCTGATGCATCTAAAAAACTTGCCACAACACCAAAGACAGACACTAAGTCATAGAAAAGGTTGACAAAAAGATTTTCAATCAATGGGATCTAGAAGTAAGCTGGTATGGGTATCTTAATATCTAACAAAATAGACTTCAAAACAAAATTAATCAAAAGTTAAGGAGAAGATGATATATTTATCAAAAACAAATGCACGAAGATGTCTCAATTATGAACATAATATGAGTGGGAAGAGAAATGAGAGGATAATGTTGAGTTAAAGTATGTGATATATTTAAATGAAGTTATAATTTTGACCCTGTCACTTTGAATAATTAATACAGGCTAATAATTTTATTAAAGAAAGAAGAAGTATCTAATTTATAAATTCACAAACATATATCCATGTATTATGAATGTCAGTTGAAACATTATTTTTATCCTTCATTCAGACTGTGGACATTATGAGGTTGTGAAACAACTTAGCATACATGAACAAAAGAAGGAAAGAAAAGGAGACGAGAGGAAAAGAAAATAGAGGAGGGGTAGAAATGGAAAGAGAAGGAGAGACAAAGAGAAGGGGAGGGGGAAGAGAGGATAAAAAAGAAAAGGAAAATTAAAGAATGCAGGTAGACAGTCATTTCTTGTTAGAAATATAAGCAATTATAAACAGTAAGTATATTTCTGACTATTGTTGATTTATGCTTACAAGGTTTAAGGAAAATTAGAATTGTTTTTACTTATCCCTTAACATAATTCAAAGCATCAGCCTTACCAATTTTCTCTAAACCTATCTCAACTACTGTGATAATAGCACATTACAGAGTTTTAAAAGGAGTTATTGACAATATAGTTGTATAAATGAGTGCTATATTTTATTTAGATTCATTCCACATGTAGGTGAACCAAAGGCTGAAAAAAGTGCAGGGAGTGAAGCCTGCATCCCATTGAGAAATTTGTTGTTGTGATGGTAGTATTGAACAACATTTTAAATGCTAAGAGACCGCTAGGTAGAGATCTTATCTTTCTTCCAAAGTCAAAGAATATTTGAAATAAGTGACCTTTTAAAATTAGCTTAGAGTAGATTTTTGGCTAGGTGAAAAGAATTCAAACTGGGATAAATATACATGAAAGTGTAGAGACATGGAGAAAAAAGAAAACAAGGAATACTTAGTGCTTTCAGAGGTATAGGAGGACACAGTAGTATCGACAGAATGCTAGTTAATAAGGCATAAAACCATTATTAGAAAATGATTTTAAGTAGACATTAAGCACAGCACTTGAATTTTGTGAAGTATGTTACGATACTTCAGCGAAAAAAAAAAAAACATGCTTAAAATCACAGTCCAGTCCTTTGTGTCATGAAAACTAGTTTGTTATTCTCAAGATTGATTTTAGTGATCATGTAAAGGCCCAAGGTAGAAGTTCAGGTGTATATGATGAGGACACAAATTAAGGCCAGAGATAAGAGTCTTGGTTAGAACTATTCAATATATTTTAGTTAGAATCTTAGTTAAATTCAGTTATATTACTAGATAGAGTAGAGAAATATGTCTTTGTTCCATTGAAAGTAATTTCACAGCAAACTTTTCAACCTTCATTTTGAACATTTAAATTAAGTATAGAATACCTTTCTTGCTAAGGAACAAAACTAAGCTCCACATTTAAGAGGCTATGAATCCGGGCTGCAGAATCCCAGTGCTCTCTAGAGCAGGGGCAGGTAAACTCTGTCCCTGACCACATCCACAGCTCCTGCTGAGGGAAACCCCACCACGACCTCGAACTGAGCGAACCAACTACAGGAGTCTCTGAAGGGCAGATTCAGACCACGCGCAGAGGTCAGGAGGGGGCAAGAGGCCTCGGAGCCTATATCCCAGCCTGGGAGGGAGAGTTGAGCTCCCATTGCTTTTGGTTCCACTTCCAGGACCGAGTGCTGTCTGCAGAATCCCAGCACTCTCTGGAGCAGGGGCAGGTAAACTCTGTCCCTGACCACATCCACAGCTCCTGCTGAGGAAAACCTTGCCACGACCTCGAACTGAGCAAACCAACTACAGGGGTCTCTGAAGGGCAGATTCAGACCCCACCCAGAGGTCAGGAGAGGGCAAGAGGCCTCAGCGCCTATATCCCAGCCTGGAAGGGAGAGTTGAGCTCCCATTGCTTTCGGTTCCACTCTCGGGACCGAGTGCTGTCTGCAGAATCCCAGTGCACTCTGGAGCAGGGGCAGGTAAACTCTACCCCTGACCACATCCACAGCTCCTGCTGAGGGAATTTGCACGGCTCCCCACCACGACCTCGAACTGAGCAAACCAACAGCTGCAGGGGTCTCTGAAAGACAGAATCAGACCCTGAACAGAAAGGTGACAGGAGGTATACAAACCCGAGTGCCACAACTGACCAGGACCCATCTAATCGTGAACCACTGAAGCCATGAGCAAACGTCAGTGCAAAAAATTACATAATACTACAAAGGACAACATGGTAACTCCAGAAGAGAGTGACTTCCTACAAATACAAGGCCTAAACTGAGCAATGAAGAGGAAACAGAAGGAAGCAACACCAAAAATTCCTTTCTGATGTTCATCGAAGCTCTCAAAGAAGATATGAAAAAAAGCCTTAAAGAAATAGATGAATATACAAACAAAAAATTGGAAGAGATGAACAAATCTATGAAAGAAACATGCCAGGAACTAAAAGCTGAAATAAAAGCTGAAATAGAAGCAATAAAAAAGGCGCAAAATGAGGCAAAAATGGAAATAGAAAACCTGAAGAAAAAAGCTGGAACTACAGATACAAGCATAACGAACAGAGTTCAAGAGATGGAAGATAGAAT
>PVIH01008308.1:74716-92271 GCA_004025045.1 Sigmodon hispidus | reverse complement strand
TTCCCACTTTCTTTTCTATCAAGTTCAAAGTGGCTGGGTTTAAGTTGAGGTCTTTGATCTACTTGGATTTGAGTTTTGTGCAGGGTGACAGGCTCAGATCTATTTGCATTTTTCTACACACTTCCATCCAGCTATGCCAACACCATTTGTTAAATATACTATCTTTTTTCCATTGAATGTTTTGGGCCTCTTTGTCAAAGATCGGGTGTTTATAGGTTTTTGGGTTAATGTCTGGATCCTCAATTCTATTCTATTGATCCACGAGTCTGTTTTATGTCAGTACCAGGCTGTTTTTATTACTGTAGCGCTATAGTATAGCTTGAAGTCAGGGATGGTGATACCTCCTGAGGTTCTTTTGTTGAGTAAAATAGTCTTGGCAATTCTGGCTTTCCTGTTATTCCAAATGAAATTGAGTATTGTTCTTTCAAGGTCCAAAAAATATTGTGTTGGGATTTTGATGGGCAGTGCATTGAATCTGTAGATTGCCTCTGGTGGAATTGCCATTTTTACTATGTTGATCCTACCAATCCAGGAACATGGGAGAGCTTTCCATTTTCTGATATCCTCTTCAATTTCTTTCTTCAATGATTTAAAATTTTTGTCAAATAGGTCTGTTACTTCTTTGGTTATAGTTACTCTAAGGTATTTAATACTATTTGCAGCTAATATGAAGGGTAATGTTTCCTTTATTTTTTTTTCAGCTCTTCTATCTTTAGTGTATAGAAGTGCTACTGATTTCTTTGAGTTAATCTTGTATCCTGCTACATTGCTGAAGGTGTTTATCAGCTGTAGCAGTTCCTTGGAAGAATTTTGTGGGTCACTTATGTATACAATCATATCATCTGCAAATAGAGATAGCTTCACTTCTTCTTTTCCAATTTGTATGCCCTTAACCTCTTTTCATTCCCTTATTGCTTTAGCTAAAACTTCAGGAACTATATTGAATAGATAAGGGGAGAGAGGACATCCTTGTCTAGATCCTGACTTTAGTGGGATTGCTTTGAGTTTTTCTCCATTAAGTTTGATACTGGCTGTCAGCTTCTTGTAAATCGCCTTAATTATATTTATGTATTCTCCCTGTATTCTTGATCTCTCCAGGGCTTTAATCATAAAGGAGTGTTGGATTTTGTCAAAGGCTTTTTCCGCATCTAAGGATATGATCATGTGGTTTTGTTCCTTTAGTTTGTTTATATGATGGACAACATTTACAGTTTTTCATATGTTAAACCAGCCCTGCATTTCTGGGATGAAGCCTACTTGGTCATGGTGGATGATATCTTTTATGCATTGTTGTAGATGGTTTGCCAAAATTTTGTTGAGAATTTTCACATCAATATTCATGAAGGAAATTGGTCTGTAATTCTTCTTCTTTGTTGTGTCTTTGAGTGGCTTGGGTATTAAGGTGATTGTGGCCTCATAAAAGGAATTTGGCAATATTCCTTCAGTTTCTACTGTGTGAAATAGTTTGAGGAGTAACGGTAGTAATTCTTCTTTGAATGTCTGATAGAATTCGGCACTGAAACCATCTGGACCAGGGCTTTTATTTTTGGGGAGGTTTTTAATGACAGCTTCAATTTCCTTAAGGGTTATAGGCCTGTTTAAGAAATTATTCTGATCTTCGTTTAATTTTGGTAGATGGTACCTGTCCAGAAAGCTGTCCATTTCTTCTAGGTTTTCCATTTTTGTGGAATATAGATTTTCAAAATATGATCTGATAATTCTCTGTATTTCCTGGGGGTCTGTTGTTATGTCCCCCTTTTCATTTCTGATTTTGTTGATTTGGACACTCTCTCTGTTTTTTGATTAGTTTGGCTAAGGGCTTATCTATCTTGTTAACTTTCTCAAAGAACCAACTCTTAGATTCATTTATTCTTTGTATTGTTCTTTTTGTTTCAATTTTATTGATTTCAGCTCTAAGTTTGATTATTTCCTGCCATCTACTCCTTCTAGGTCAGTTCACTTCTAATTGTTCTAAGGCTTTCAGCTGGGCTATTAGGTCTTTAGTGTGGGATTTCTCTAGGTTTTTCATATAGGAATCTAGTGCTATGAATTTTCCTCTTAAGACTGCTTTCATTGTGTCCCACAAGTTTGGATACGTTGTAGATTCATTTTCATTGAATTCTAGGAAGGCTTTGATTTGTTTCTTAATTTCTTCCTTGACCCTGAGATGATTTAGCTGAGTGATGTTTAGTTTCCATGAGTTGGTAGGCTTTCTTAGGGTTTTGATGTTGTTGAACTCTAACTTTCGGCCCTGGTGGTCTGATATGTTACAAGGGATTATTTCCATTTTTTTGTATCTTTTGATATTTGTTTTATGACCAATTATGTGGTTAATTTTGGAGAAAGTTCCATGAGGAGCTGAGAAATATGTATATTCCTTTGCCTTTGGGTGGAAGGTTCTGTAGATATCTATTAAATCCATTTGCATCATAACCTCCTTTAGACTCCTTATTTCTTTGTTGAGGCTCTGTCTGGTTGATCTATCCAGGGTTGAAAGTGGGGTATTGAAGTTTCCCACTATTAGGGTGTGAGAATTGATGTGGGATTTGAGCTTTAGCAGTGTTTCTTTTACATAATCATGTGCCCCTATATTAGGGGCATAAATATTTAAGATTGAAATCTCCTCTTGACCAATTTTTCCCGTGATGAATAAGTAGTGACCATCTTGGTCCCTTTTAATTGCTTTTAGCTTAAAGTCTACTTTGTTAGATATTAGGATTGCAACCCCTGCTTGTTTCTTAGGACCATTTGACTAGAAAAACTTTTCCCAACACTTTATTCTAAGCCTGTGTTTGTCTTTGTGGTTGAGCTGTGTTTCTTGTAGCAACAGAAGGATGGCTTCTGTTGTTGTATCCATCTTGTTAGTGTGTGACGTTTTATAGGAGAGTTGAGACCATTGATATGAAAGGAAATTAGTGACCATTGATTCACATTTCCTGCAATTTTTGGTGGTAACTTGTTTGTATTTCCTTTCTCTAGGGTATTCTTCTGTGGACTTATTGGTTGTTTGTGATTTCTTGTGTGTATCTGGGGACCTTAGGTTGGAGTTTTCCCTCTAATACTCTCTGTAGTGCTGGATTGGTAAATAGATATTCTTTGAGTCTGACTTTGTCCTGAAATACCTTGTTTACTCCATGTATGGTAATTGATAATTTTGCAGGGTATAGTATTCTAGTTTGGCAGCCATGCTGTTTTAGTGTCTGTATAACTTCTGACCAAGCCCTTCTAGCTTTCATCGTTTCCATTGAATAGTCAGGCGTTACTCTGATGGGTCTGCCTTTATATGTGAGTTGGCCCTTTTCCTTTGCAGCTCTTAAAATTTTTTCTTTGTTCTGTATGTTTTGTGGCTTGATTATAATGTTGTGTGCTGACTTTTTTGGGGGATCATATCTATTTAGTGTTCTGTAAGCTTCTTGTATCTTTATAGGCATTTCCTTCTTCAGGTTAGAGAAGTTTTCTTCTATGATTTTATTGAAAACATTATCTGTGCCTTTGAGCTGGTATTCTTCTCCTTCTTCTATTCCTATTATTCTCAAATTAGGTCTTTTCATGCTGTCCCAGATTTCCTGAACATTTTGAATTATGGCTTTGTTAGGTTTACTATTTTCTTTGACTGATATATCTATTTGAGCTACTGAGTCTTCCACTTCAGAGATTCTATCTTCCATCTCTTGAACTCTGTTTGTTATGCTTGTATCTGTGGTTCCAGCTTTTTTCTTCTGGTTTTCTATTTTCATCTTTGCCTCATTCTGTGCCTTTTTTATTGCTTCTATTTCAGCTTTTAGTTCCTGGCATGTTTCTTTCATAGATTTGTTCATCTCTTCCATTTTTTTTGTTTGTATTTTCTTCTATTTCTTTAAGACTTTTTTTTCATATCTTTTTTGAGAGCTTCGATGATCATCAAAAAGGAATTTTTGGTGTTGCTTCCTTCTGTTTCCTCTTCATTGCTCAGTTCAGGTCTTGTATTTTTAAGATCGCCACTCTCTTCTGGAGTTACCATGTTGTTCTTTGTATTATGTAATTTTTTGCACTGACGTTTGCCCAGTGGTTCACGATTGGATGGGTCCTGGTCAGTTGTGGCATTCAGGCTTGTGTGCCTCCTGTCACCTCTCTGTGCAGGGTCTGAATCTACCCTTTAGGGACCCCTGTAGTTGTCTGTTTGCTCAGTTTGATGTGGCAGTGGGTAGCCGTGCAAATTCCCTCAGCAGCAGCTGTGGGTATGGTGAGAGGTAGACTTTATCTTCCTTGCTACAGATGCGCTGGGACTCTGCAGACAGCACCTGGTCCTGGAAGCAGAACCAGAACCGATGGGAGCTCAGCTCTCCCTCCTTGGCTGGGATATAGGCGCTTGTGCCTAGTAATCCCTCCCCACCTCTGGCTGCTGTCTGAGTCTGTCCTTCAGAGACCCCTGTAGTTGTTGGTTCACTCAGTTTGTGGTGGTGATGTGTAGCTATGCAAATTCCCTCAGCAGAAGCTGTGGGTATGGTGACAGGCAGAGTTTATCTGCCTGTGCTCCAGAGTGTGCTGGGACTCTCCTAACCCAGCTATTTGTATGTCAATTATAATATTTAGTTTGCTTAGCAGCCTAGGACGATAGACTTCCAGGACTAGTCACTTTAAGGGCATTCAGTAGCCACCCAAATGATCTGAACTATGATATCCTACATGTTTACTTCCATGTCTTCAATGAATAGAAACACAAGCTCTTCTAAAGTACAGCATTGGCTTGATAGAGAAGACTTTTTACTTGGTGTCAGGATTAGATTCTCGAACGTTCACTAAGAATACCAGGTAATTTAAATGCCTCTTCCATTATCAGACATTGTAATATTTGACTATAACCATATGTTTTTCTCTGGGACCTTTTCAGATTAAATGTTTCCAAATTATTTCTAGCTATACTCATGAAAAATTGCATGAAGTCACTTTAGTCTCTTGGATAGACATGACAACAATGAGACAGTATGGCTTTATCTTTCCCTACTTTAAGGACAGCAAATGCATAGCTCAATATAATTGTTTAGAAACAGAGGGGTGGAGGCTGTCTTAGCAGTTAAGACCACTGATTGCTCTTTCAGAAGACTAGGGTTCCATTCCCACTGCCTATGTGGAAGTGACCAACTATCTGTAAAATCCAGGGCATACAAAAATCTGACTGTAATAGGTGCCAGACACACATGTGCACAGACATACAAGCAAACAGAATACTCACAAAATAAAATATGATAAAATAAATAAAATATTTTTAAATGGTGTGGCAGTCATGCTGGTAAAATGGCTCAGTGGTTAAAAAGAACTTGTTACACTTTCGGAAGATCCAGATTTTGTTTTCATTACCTATATTGTAATTTACAACCACATGTAACTCCAGTTCACAGTTGTCTGGTATACTCTTCTAACATCTGTGGGTACCAGGCTTGTATGTGGTACACATGTAGACATTTATTAAAAAAACAAAGCAACACCCCCCATCAACAAAAATCCAAATCCACATAAAATTAAATAAGTAAATCTAAGAATAGAGTACAAATAGAGTTTACTTATTCATACTCTATGAGTACAAGCTGTGTGTATATGTGAGAGAAGTATGCGTTTTTATGTATATATATATGCATGTGTATGTGAATGTGTATGTGAGTATATGCTCCCATGAGAATGCATGTGAAGACCAGAGGTCATAGTTGGGCGTCTTCCTTGATTGTTCTTTGTCTTATTTATTTATTTTTGTAAGACAAAATCTTTTACAGAATCTGGAGATTACTAATTTTTCTATATTGGCTAACCAGCAATCCCTACCTCTACCTCCCAGATGGGGTTAAATGTGTAAGCCATTGTATCTGGCTTTGATATGGGTGCTACGGATATGGACTTAGGCCATCACATTTGAACAGTGATCACTTTGCCTGCTGAAAATCCTCTTAGTTCCACAAGTATAAGTTTAGTTAAAGATAATATCAGTGTTTTCTGCCATTTCTTAATCTCAGGATAATTTTTTTCCAGTGCATCATTGTTTAAATGCTCTCTACATGTCAGTTCATACACATGCGTCTAGTATTTCTATTTTCTACAGAAAGGCTAGTGGGTTTTTCTTTTGAACCTGATTTCTATTTTTTTTCACAGAATAATAAAGTGGAACTTTTTTCCCTAAACATTTTGGAGGTTGTTATAATCTCCTCAAATAGAGTAAAGGCAATGGAGTACATAGACCCTCCTGCAGCACACCAGATAGAATATACTAAGAAAGCACACAAAGTTGTAGAATTTTCTTTACCACTTTTCTGGATAGAGGATTAGAATAGCAGCATCTGCATAGGCCCAGGAGTATCTGTAAATAATATTATCATAATGTTTTATTCAAATTAAGAAAAAAATCCACACATAAACCTCAGGATATTTGCAATACTTTCTAGGCTGGAGACCTGAGTCTGGCACTCAGAAACAGTACCAGTGGGGGGTGGCACCTGCATAATGCAAAGGCATCAGGAAGCAGAGGACTTGACAGGTGAGACAAGGTTAGTTTGGTACCACCATTGGGATGTGTCCTCATAGCCTTTGTGATTTAATGAGCTTCTACAGAGAAGACAAAGTAGACATGCAAAGTTTTATATTGTCAATTTAATTTATAGAAAATAATAAAAACTTTGCTCACATATGTTTTTATAGTACATGAAATTAACTGCATTAAAACAGCAGCTTCCAAAAGGACTATAGTATAATTTTACCTGTACCTGTAACATTCAGGAGAAATAACAAAGCCCAATGGCCTCATCAGCATCAACTGGTAAATCACTATCAGATGCTTCCATCATCTCCTTCACTTGGTTTGCATGTGGGGGCATCAAGGACTTTTATGTAACATTATTATCAAATCTAGAGAAGATTTGAACATCTTTGGATAATGCAGCCAAGTTTAGCAAAGGCCAGAATCTAGTACTCAATGAGGATGGATAGAAAACATACTATTTAAATATGTTATTTAAATATTCCTGTCCAATAAAATATGAATGATATTTTGATGAATAATTGTACTTAAGTCTACAGCTTTGTTTTGTGTGGGACTGGGGATCAAACCCACCAAATTACAGATGATAGGTTGTTGTAAAATATTATTTTAAGATGTGTTACATTTGTTTATGCTGTGGAATACTTACTTTAATGATGTCAAAATATTTTGTACTCTTTTATGTTGCATTTGTTTAACTCCGTGAAGCTGTGATCCTTTGCCTATCTAAAACACTCAATAAAGAGCTCAATAAAGAGCTGAGTGGCCAATAGAAAGGGAAGAGACAAGATAGGCAGGAGTGGTAGGCTTTTATAACAAATTCAATTGAAAGTATTATTTATTAACTAATTTACTGACTTATGTGTATTATAGAGGGTCATGCTTTGTAACCTAGGCAAACTTCTGTTATAATTTCATACCTCAGTTGTGATTCCATGACACCCTTTAACATTCTGTATTTCAGGAGATTTCCATGCCCAATCTGGCTTCTAAACTTTAGCAGTATGAAAGCATATGAATGGGTGACATGTTTGCTATTTATATTTATTTCCCTGTTGCCTTCTTTTGTTGAAAGAGTTCTTCTTCGTTTTAAATCCTGAACTGTGAATTATTTTCCTTGAGAATTGAGACCTTATTTTCTCAATGTAACTTTATTTGTCAGATTTATCTGCCAATTCTTCTAAAGTGTCTTTCAGTGGACCCATCGTCAATATCTAAAGGAGTCCTCAGAAAATATTGTGTTGTATATGTGGAACTCTGACGAATTGCTTATTATGCTCCTTTATTTTTAATAGATATAATTATGCATTAGTTGCCAAACTGTTAGCATTTGCATACTTTTGTGACAGTTGTTCTTAGAAATTTGTCATTATCAGAATGTGATTGTGACTTCCATAACTACAACTGTCTTAAATGAATAAAGAAATTCCTCCTTAGTCAGGTACACAACAGTCACTCAATAACTACCTGACATATTAATTGGAATATCTGCCAAATTACTTATGTTTTATGCCCATTAATTACTTAATCACAGTGTGCTAAAATTCAGCTCAGATAGTTTCAAAAAGTTAAAGAATTTTCTCAAAACATAATCAGTATGTACAATATGCAGCAGAACCATATATTCTCTTAGTTAAATTAATCATTTTTTCAACCCACTGACTCTATTTACTGCTGCTCATATGAGCGTGGATGTAAAGTTATTCACTGGCACAGAACAAAATTTTATATGTAATTTTATAAGATATAAACCTCATGTTTATTTTCTGTATTAGTTACCTTTCCATCACCAAGATAAAATACTATGATTGAGCAAAATTATTTTTAAAAGTGGTTAATTTGATTTACAACTCTAGAGGGAAGAGAGTCCATGATTGCACAGTGGAAGCACAGCATCTGAAGCTGGAAACTAAGAAAGTGCATCTCAAATTTTAAACACAAAGCAGAAATAGCAAACTTGGAATAGTTCAAGATTTTGAACTTCAAAACCTATCTCCCATGGCAAACTTCCTCCAACCAGGCCACATGTCCTAAGCCTCTTCAAAGAGCAGTCCCCAATTGGGAACCAAATATTAAAATGCCTACGACAATATGGGATATTGCATTCAAGCCATTATGTTCTCCCAAAATATGCTGACTTTGGGTATGTTTATAATATTCATGTTAACAATGGCATTTTAATCTCAAGAATTAATATATTTGTTAATAATAACATGAGTCCATCTGATAAAGTTAAGAGAATACAAGAGATATAATGCTGCATTTGACATGTTTACATATAACTGCTTTACTTTTTTTTATTAAGATTTTTATTTATTTTACATACCAATCACAAATTCCTCTCCCATTCCTCCTCCCACCTTCTAGCCCTTCCAATAAGAAAGGTAAGACCTCTCATGGGGAGTCAGAAAAGCCTTGTACATTCAGTTGAGGCAGTCTCAAGCTAATTCCCCCTGTATCAAGTCTGTGCAAGGTGTCCCTCCATAGGTAATGAACTCCAAAAATCCAACTCACATACTAGGGATAAATCTTGTGCCAGGGGCCCCTTAAACAGACCAAGCTACTCAACTATCTCCCATAAGCCAAAGGCCTAGTCTGTTCCCATGCAGGCCCTACATCTGTCAGCCTAAAGATTGTGAGTTCCCACTAGCTTGGTTTGATTATCTCTGAAGATTTCCCCATTATGATTTTGACCTTCTTGCTAAAATAATTTCTCTCTTCTTCTGGACTCCCAGAATTTAGAATGGTGATTGGCTGTGGATCTTTGCATCTACTTCTATCAGATACTATATGAATCATAAATTTTGCAGGCAAATGTATGGAACTAGAAAACATCAACCTTAGTGAGGTAATCCAGACTAAGAAAGACAAACGTGATGTGTACTCTCTCATAAGTGGATACCAGATGTAAAGCAAAGGATAACCAGACTACAACCGACAGCTCTGGAGAACCTAGCTAACAAGAAAGACCCTAAAAGGGATGGATGAATCTCCCTGGAAATAGGAAATAGATGAGATCTCCTGAGTAAACTGTGGCCAAGTGGGGACCATAGAAGAAAGGGGATGTGGGATCAGAACATAAGAGACTGACTGGGTGGGTCAGGCTGGAACAGGGACAGACTAGGAGAACAATGAAAGACAGATATTGATAGAAGGATAACTTATGGAATTAGGGAGAAATCTAGTGCTAGTGAAGTTCCAAGGAATCCATAAGAATGATCCCTTCTTGAACTACTAGCAATAGTGGAAAGGGTGCCTGAGCTGGCTTGTCCTTGTAATCAGATTGATGAATACCGTAACTGTCATCATAGAGCCTTCATCCATATAACTGGTTTTCAAGCTTGTTTTAAGTTTACTGTTTTAATTCATTTTTGACCAAATCACAGGTACTTCTTACATTGTATTCACTCCTGTACCCATCAAGTAACACTTTCTTGAACTGAAATGCATCTTTAAAAGTCAAATACAATTGCAAGTGGTTAAAATATTTTTGTAAAGACATTTAGCATCAGCATTTTTCTCAATCTCAACTGATAATGAAACAAACCAAAAAAAGGATATGCAGATATTTCTTGGCATTCATCAACTATTGCTATGTTCCATCCACATATCCCTAGAAAATAGTGAGCTATTGGGGCTGGGGGTGCAAAGTCAAGATTATGAGTTCATATTTTACCATATGATACATTTATGATTACCAATCAAGTTTTAGTTTAACTTAAGTTAAAATGTGAATATAGTCAATTCTGAAAAAAGATATAGAGAAACACTTAAAAATTCTTACTTAAAAACATAGCTCATTAGGTAAATAAACCACATGGCTGTATAAGTAAGAGCTCAAAAATATTTACAAATCGTGATTTAATAAATGCACTCCAGTGACTGTAAAAACAATATAACCTTTTGCATATGAAAAGGCATGGGGAAATGGGATGCACATAAGTGGAAGACAATTATTGCTGCTTGCCTTGTTCTACTCATAAATAAGGGAGAAAACATGAATGCTTCCAACTGGGAATTTTTTACATAGCCTATGGTGCAACTAGTTGATAAAATATTATGTGATCATTTGAATTATAATTTTAAATATGTTATAATAGTGGAAAATGCTTATGGTACCATATTAACTAAATTTACTTTCCTTTGTCTGCACCTGTATCTGTAATCCCTTTATAACACATCTTCCATGCCTTTGTTCCTGAGAAACAGTTTGTAAGATTCGAACTCAAATTTTTAGTCCCATGGCTCCCTCTGTAACATGTCTTCATTAAAATCTAACAGCTTACTCATGCTCCTTGGAGAGTACAGAATCTAAGTAGAGATGTAAAACTGATACAGAAGGGATGAGGAGCCTGAAGATGAACAATACCACATTTCCAGTTGCGGATTAAATTCTGTATCATTTTTTTTTTCTCTTCTGCTTCCTGGAGATCCTTTAAAATCTTATTTCTCAGTGAGTAATTTTGTCTTTATGGTACAAAAGGTAATTCCCATACCTAATATTGTTTCTAAGCACACGTGAGTACCCTGCTGAGTTATATATGAGTTTTTTTATGAATATGACACAAAATGAAAATTCTATTCCTAGACTTGAAAAAAGAATGCAAATTGACTTTCATGCTCAAGTGAGTTGTTTTAAGATTTGGGGTGGGGTAGGGAGACTCAGATACCTTATTTATATTCATATGCAATTGATAGAATTTTTTAGTAATTGTTCTTCATTTATAAGCTTCATATTCAAAATGTAAAGGAACAGAGAATATTAATTTAAAACAGTTAGTTTGCCTTTGCCAAGGGTTGTCCACTCTTCAGATAGGTCCCTTTAGAAGACTGTGAACTGCTGAGTACCACCAGTTTTATCCCCTTTATTGCTGAAGATCAGATTCCTGGATATTCTGCATTAAGCCTATTATGTAGTAAGAAGTGGGCAGCTGACACTTTAGCTGTCATTCCTCATACTTTCTTCAATTTTTAGGCAATTGTCGTAAAGCTCCTGGGATGAGTAAACAGCACTTTGATATGGCACAAGGAACTGTAGGGACTCCAGCTATTTAATAAGGAGATCTCATTTCTCCCCAAGTAAATTGTGAATAGATAACAGAATGTAAGCTAAGATTGGAATGGAGTTCCACAGACAAAAGACAGTAAAAAGAAAGTACTACTTAACATTTTTCCACTTATGCATCAATAGCGAAATATCAAATTTTATGTAATAGTCATTTTTACCTGCATTTCTTGCTTTCTGCATTTTGTTTTTTTTTCCACACTGTGTACAATACACCTTTAGTTACTTATCAGTTGGGTTAGCTATCAGCTACATTGTTAAAATAACACAGTGATAGGCTGAAGAGATAGCTCAACCATGTAACTGGGAGGATAGAGTTTGGGTCCTCAGCACAAACATAAATGCCAGGTAAGTGAGTGATCTACTTCTAATTCCTGCTTAAAGGAAGTGGAGTTAGGAATTACATGGAGTTAGGAGATTACAAGATAGCAAGCTAGACTAGCTGATTTCCAATATTATGGAAATAAGTGAGAGACCTGTCTTAATATGAGAGATACAGAATAATCAAAGAAGAGATCACCATCATCCTTTTGTCTCCACTTACACAGGCATACAAATGAAATCTATACATATGCACAACACACACACACACACACACACACACACACACACACACAATCAATCCATGGTGATTGTTTTCTAGGAACATTTATTTTTACTTAATTTTGAACCTGAAGTCTTGCTGCAGTATATACTTATAATGTTTATGTTATTAATTTACTTATAAACTAAACACAACTTATAAATTAAAATTTACTCTGGGTATGTATTTCTAGAAAGCATATATTAACCATTTATAACAATTGCAACCAATGCACACATACCTATAATAGATAATTTGCTATTATCTGAGGTTTGAGAAATCCACTGCAGAATTAGTAGCATTTGAACGTATCCACATGGATAAAGAAGTACTACAGTGTAAAGATTATTTACGTACAAATCACCCTAGTAAAGCTTGCTTATATTCCATTGTACTATCAGGTTCTAATCTTTGATTACTTAAGCCAAAGTCTTTGGTTAAAAGTGGAGTTAGTTGTCTTATTTAAATCCTGTAACTGTATACTGTTTCACTATGTCATCACACAGGGATTCATCACATATTTAGAAATACACATACTCCCATAAATGAAAACCTGCTCACACTGTACCTTCAATGAACAATATTATCTGAATTACTTTAAAATATTTTTTAAAGTATCACATTATGAATATCGTTGTACTTTACTATCAAAGTCCTCTAATCAGTGTTCAGTTAATATCTGATAATATATGTGAGAGACTGTTCATGTAATCAGGCATTCTTTGGTGAAAATATAAAACTTTTCTATGTATTTCACATTTATCAATCCACATAATTTTTGTACTTTGAATAAGTATTTTGCCCAAACAAAAGACAATGTGGAAATGGAATATATTTTTCTCACTTTCTGGTGGCTCAGCTGCTTAGGAAAGAGATGTTGACAGAGTTGCCGTAATGTTGATTATGCAAAGGTATTTGTTATTACCTTGTTATACTCAGAGACTATGTATAGCTTAGGTGAGGAAATTCCAAGTCTAGGGTAGTAATTTAAATACCACCATCTGAAATTACTCGCTATTGTTTGTTATACCCTTCCAGCACAGAGAAAATACATTGTTTATGGAAAAGAAAAAGACCGTCTCCAAGTAGGACTTAAAATACATTGATGTTTTAACTGATGAGGCAGTAAAAAGGTATTCCAGTTGATCTTGTTATGATAATTAAAACACTTGCCAATCTCAGTCTTATGTACTGTACTGTTCATTACATCTGTTATGTTCATTATATGTCACCATTTGAAGATGTGAAAGACATGGGTAAACACTTCATAGTATCTATATCTAGTACTATCGTGCTAAGGAAGATTGCAGAAGTGTCTTAAACTCTAGGATAAAATAATACTGTTCCACAGTGATATTAAGAGACATGGTTTTGTAATTTGAATGAAGGAGTCTCTTTGGAAATCAAACCATGTAAGTCCCTTGTAGATACACAATTAAAATGATAAATTACCTTGGTAGCAAACAATGTTCCTAATAAAATGTTGGCTATGTGATCTAGCCAAGTTACAAAGTTATCTTTTCTTTCGTCTCCCAGTAACTGACTCTGAAGTCCCCTTATCCTGCATTTTAACTCAGTAATTTTATGAATTTAACTTTGTGATAGTTATTAGCATTGGTATTGTTGTTATCACATTTACATAACACCTTAACTGAGTTTACTCCATAGAGTGCACTTTCAACATGAAAAATAATACTTGAATTGACATTTGAGAAATTATTTTTAAAAGATAGCAGCCTTTCAGGTTGAAGTGTGAATAGCTTTGTTATTTAACAATAGTAAAAATTCCTTGAGAATAAAAGTCAGAGTCTATTTTTAATGGAATTTTTAACACTCTTAACACTTATTCTTAGCTTGTTGTGCAAACTTTTGTAGGTGAAAGGGAATAAAAAATAATGAAGGTGAGCAAGAATCAGGGAACAAGTGTAACATGTTTCTAACTGGGAATGGTTAGAAAGATTAGCTGTCACTGAATTTAAAACCTCATGTAGTGATTGTTCTCCCTAATCTACTGATTGTCAGATATGAAATGTTAAGGTAAATGTTTATATATATATTGAACAGTTCAACCCAAAATATGTTTCATAAAAATTTTCTGACCAATTAAAAATAATGTTAATTTGCAAATGCACAAAAACAAGAAAGGTAAAAACCAGGCAAGCATGTTACTCATGAAAAATCTCAGTATTTGGAACACATGCATTATAAAATATAATCTTGTAATAACATGGCTTTTCTTCTTGTGGAAGTAAAGAAAGAGAAAAATGCTAATGGTATTGGACTTTCAGAATGGAGGCAGTGTTACATCAAAATAAGTGATAATATCATTTGCATGGATTTAGAGATGTGAGTAGTTCTTCAATTACTAAACACAAGAAGGTGTATTGAAATTAATTTAGTAGTCAAGATACAACAGATAGGTCCCTGCTTAGTCCTTGGTATGTATGTCTCATTCACTTTCTCTTTATACCTAGTAGACAGGTTTTACACTATCTCCTATATTGTGTTCAGTTTGCATTCTCTATGCTGATTGTCATTACATGAGTTTGAGATTCAAAGATGCCAGACACAGCTACCAGAACTGCTTGTGATGTCAATGTGCACAATGCATGATCTTGGGTGTCTTTTTAAGTAACTCCTCATGCATTCTATAGGTTAAGAATCCTTGCTGCTAAAAATTCTTCAAGAGGATTTAGAAGTTAACGGTCTTCCCTCAAAGAAAAGGACATAGCAGACTGCATTTGAAGAGGAACTTATCTCTTTTACACCCTGCCCTTGCTATCTAGTGAGTGTTACGGATATTTCTTTGCATGGGGCTGTCCTGGGTGTTTAAAGTGTGCTGAAGTTGTAAACATTATTCATTTTCAATAGCTACTTTCTTTAGATTACACATAGTTTTACTCTAGATTACACACAGTAATGTAGTATTAGTTTTGAATGCCTGGCTTTAATTAATTTTCTGTAGTACATTCCAACCTATCTTCAATGATTTCTATTTGGATTGAACTTCCTCTTTTACCTCTCACCTCAATATTCAGAGTACTACTTAGTACTGTTTCTTTAGCTGCTTTTCTCAAGTGACATGATTTCCTTAGAAGATCTGTTTCACTCCATCTGATTAAGCTTTATGAAGGGGGAACTAGGTGGTAACAAAGAATACAACTACCAAGGACCAAACTACTTTTCATATAGATTGTCTTAATGTTAGAGAATATAGATGGGTATCTCTGTTAATCATCAACTTCCATAGAAAGTGAAATGAGATATTTTGCTTAGTAGTAAGTGAATTTGTGTCTTCCTTGGACTAGAATCTTTATTACTTCAAAGTCAATAAGGGCCACTAATTTTTACATGGTATTCTTAGCAGTACAGGATTCAGTAATGATCTATGCTATTGTTGTTTGAATTCTTGCATTTTTCCCCTTTATTCTGTATATGCATTTAAACCAAATGGTTCTGTGTTGGGATACTATCACACTTGAGATACTAAATGTCCTTTAGATATATAGACATGCCTGTGATGGGGGCTTGTTTCCTAACTAGTGGCACTGTTTATGAGATAATGATAAGTCTAAGAGATAGGGCTTAAGTGAAGAAATGATATCACAGGAGGTGGGGTTTTGAAGGGAATTTTTTATGGTTTTCTTCTATTATTTTGGTTCTTTCTATTATTTTTTTCTTTCCTGCCCTCCAAGAGAGGTTCAAGTTTGTTCATCTACATTGTGGTGATATGTTTTATATTTAATAAAATAGAGCCATCTCGTCCAGTCTTTTTGTTTGTTTTTGTTTTGTTTTGTTTTTGACACAGGGTTTCTCCATGTAACAATCCTGACTGTCCTGGAAATCACTCTGTAGATCAGGCTAGCCTTTAATTCACAAAGATCTAGCTGTCTCTTCCTCTCAAGTGCTGGGACCAAGTTCATCCACCACCACCATGGCCTGGCTGGTTGCTTCTACAGAAAGCCTGAATCTCTGCTTCTCCTGCATTAAATGTCTTCCCTGCTCAGTTGCCTCACTTGTGGGTTCAACTCCACATCATAAACCTAGAGTTGGATTAAAGGTGTGAGCTACTACTGTTTGGTTGTTGGGCCTAGAACTTACAGAAATACAGAAATACTGTCTCCTGAGTGATATGATTAAAGGTGTGGGTCTCAACTTTATCCCTCTAAGTGATGGGATTAAAAGTATGAGTCACCACTCTCTGACCCTTATGGCTTGACTGTGGATGAAATTCTGTTCTCTGAAATTCCAGGCTGTTTTTACTGAACATAAAATATATCACCACATCACATTCTTCCCAATCGTTGCAGAAACAACAAAACTTTGTGACTATGCACAATCACCTCTGAGTCCATGAACCCAAAGGAAATTTTATCACTGAGGTTGATTGTATCAGATATTTTGTCACAATAATGAAATTCATCAAACACACATACTATGATATCCTGAAAGAGATACTTTTCATTAGAAGTTGTAAATTCTATACACTATTCTCAATCATTGCTCAGAAAACAGATCTACACTCCTAGCTAGTTCTGTTTCCTTTTCGTAGTGGAATCTGATGGCTGTGATCTGAGAGACATACAAAGCTTATCCCATCAAGAGTGTAACAGGATGTATTCATGTGGCAATCACATAATGAATTGTGAAATCATGATTTTTAATGAAACTCCATTGTCTGCTGTATAGATGAGAGTATGACATCTTCCTGAACAAGCAGAAACATTTCCAGATTGATTGAGTCATCTTTACTGAAGCAGTGTCTCCTTTAACCCCTTAGAATAGTAGCTGATTATAATTGCATAAATGGCATAATATTTTAGAGACCTATGGAGAACTTATGCAGCACAGAAGCCTTTTGTGAGTGGAGCCCGCCATTGTGCACCGTTTGCATTCATCATTCCTGGTTTCATTAGTAAGGACATTTGTATGGAAATGGATTATGGTTTATAGGTTTATTTTATTGTGCTGTAGATTCTGTTGTAATTATACCACTGAGGGATTGTATTAAACTACGTTGTGGGAAGCTTTCAAAACACATCTCACTCGAAAGTGCGTGTGTTCTAAAAAAAAAAAAAGGTGATATTTTTCATCTCACTTGTAGTAACTGACAAAGTATGGCTTTGCTTAGCTCACATGTACCGTCCCACTATTTTATTTATCTGCATACTTTATAGAACATTAAATTGACTTATGGAAATGCCTATGTGACTCACTCTAGTCTTCAGTATTTACATGTTATTAACAAAACCCAGCAAAATTGAACAATGAGAATAGAAATGAATCATTAATTTGTTAAATATCATTGCTTAATTCTTTACAATGACCTGTGATATATTTACTGAGGTTTTTTTTTTTTTTTTTTTTTTTTTTTTTTTTTTTTTTTTTTTTTTTTTTTTTTTTTT
>PVIH01008308.1:0-74616 GCA_004025045.1 Sigmodon hispidus | reverse complement strand
ACAGATCATGAGAGTGACTTGAAACCCCTAAAACTGGAATAATAGACTGCTGTGAACCATCAAGTGAGTTCTAGGAACCAAATCTGGGTCCTTCACAAAATCAATAAGTGGTGATTAAAAATTGCATCATCTTCTTAACCCCTCTATTACATTTCTTTTTAGGTGGCTTATTGTTTCTGAGGACTTAAAAAGTTTAAATAGGCGTTTCATTAGTCATTTGGCTCGGTTTTATTAATGAGTTATGTATACACAGATTTTTGTTCATTAGCTATGTGTGTTCCTAATTTCATTCATGTGTTTTGTGTATATATAATAATAGGGCTTAAGAACTCATGAAGACTTCCATATATTCTTATACCTTAGTCTAGAAAGTTAGCACAAATCTTTTATTAACCACTATTATTTTAAAATCTGAGACATTGGATGTCTGAACATAAGAGCCTGTGCTAGGGTGGGGGGCGTTGCTTCGTTGAATAAAAAGTGAGCCTGAGAAGGTGAGGCAGTATATAATAGGGGTGAAAGTTTAGTTTTCTACTCCAGTTACATTTGTATATCTAGTAATTCATTCATACGTACATACATATCAATTATAGCTGTTTTTATTTGCTCCAACAGCAATTTAAAAAATCATGTTTTCTGCCCAAAGTCCTGTTACTGTGTGCACAATTCTATCACCCTATATTTTTTCTCATTTATCTAATGTCTATAATATCATTATTTTTTTACAGCAGGCAAACAATCAAAAACAAAAACAAAAAACACCTAACCACTTAGTTGTCTTTGTGACTCTCAAGTATATTATCCAAAAAGACTCAAACTACCAAGGCTCTAGATTACATATCAATCTCAAGTTGACTATGTTTCCAGGCTTCAGAAGAAATACCCTTATTATAATAGTTATTATTGCCCTCCTAGATTGCTGAAGACATTTTTTTATTATTATGTATCTTGGTATCAGCTATTACTTGTATATGATACCTTTCCTATCTGGCAACCAGAATAATCTTATAAAATTGAACATCACAATATGAGTTGCTAAATTTATAGTGGTGTATCAATCACATGTAGGTTTTAACTATAATCAGAAAAGTTCACATTTTGCCCTGCGTCTATTTCTCCTCTTGCATTTTCCCACATTTGCATCTTCAAACCTTCACTTGCTTCTTATTCTATTCCATTATTGAATCGTATCTAAGTAATTGATATCATGGTGATTCATATATTCTTTATCACCTATTTGGAGTATTACTTCTGAATATTTTACCCTTTCTTTTATCTAAGTTTCTATGCAAATCTAATCACAAAAACTTTTAAAACATTCCCATCTAAAATGTAAAATTACTGCCCCTGTACTTCATACATATTATTTCCCATTATATTTTAACCTCATAGCATTGTTCTCAAAGTGCATATTTTATTTTCAATTTCTTTATTTACCTTTTCCTTATTTCCCACTATCAATGCTACTGGTATCGATAAGATCCTAGCTTAGTAACCAAGACAAAAATATTTGATGAAATAATAGTCACATGATAGATTGAAAGTAAAACACTGATTCTATTCCTGAGAAGAATTTCAAATCTTTGAAACTTAAGAGAAGGTTAATGAAAATTAAGAAAAGTCAAGAATAACCAGGGGAAATACTAAATATGGTAGACCCTTGACTTTATGTTCATGAATTGGTATCCAGTGAGATATTTAGTGGTCCATAGAAAAACAAACAAGTCATCAAACTGGCTTTTGGGAATAGAGGGGATACTAAACTAGAAATGGAATATTTTAGAAGCTGCAGACTGTCCCTTTAGCAAATGACTGAATGCTGTCTTTAATTGGATGTGCTCCACTAGAGGAAACAGTCTACTCATTAAAACATCAATACATGGAGTTCCAAGCAATCTGGCTTCTCTTTTGAATTACAATACATGTAAAAGAAAGACTTATAATATATTTTATACCAAATGGGGTAGTTACATATAATTTATATTAGTTACACAAACTATAGAGATAAGAATTTCCTAAATAACCATGTTCTTGTTCTGGGTCAATATTATGAGGACACACAGAAATGCATTTGTTAAACTGACACAACGTTAAAGTGCAACACTGTTAGATCTTTCTTATTTTGAGTTGATACTTAAAGGTAAGAACCAGTTTGATTTAGTAGAATTGGTAGAAATACACACACACAGACACACACACAGACACACAGACACACACACACACACACACAGAAAGAGAGAGAGAGAGAGAGAGAGAGAGAGAGAGAGAGAGAGAGAGAGAGAAAGAAACAGAGAGACAGAGTTCACTACCATTTAAATTTAAGTAGCTCATTAGCCCTAGGTTAGTGTTTCTAAACCAGGTGCTTTGTATATATACTATACATGGTTTGAAGCCTGTAGTAAAATCCAAAAAAGACACTATCTATGACTAAATTTTATAAATACAAACATATTTTTAGAAGTGTTATAATAAAAACATTAAAACTAGCATAATAGTTACTATCATAATCTTAGTTTAAAGAATTATTGACGTGCTTATCCATTTGGAAGTACAATGCAATGTTGTCCAATAGTCTTAAAAAGCCTACAGTATGACACCCAAGAATAGCTCCTAACTTTCTGATTTTGTGAAAGATTTTGCTTCTCCACTAATGTGTCAAGCCCAATACTGAGTGCTCTTCCTGTTTATTGGATTGTATGTGTGTGTGCCACATGCCTTGATCATCCTTTGCTTGAAATATTTGTTGCATCCCAGAAAACATGTTCTCAGAAAATCTATCTCTGGCAACTTTATATAAAGAAATATCAACTTTTATGCATACCTTCACCAAATATATCACTGGTTCTAGAATCTGTAAGGCACCAGAACCCAATACACACTATCAGATATAACCTGCGTAAGCACTTACTGATTTTTATTTTCTGCTCTTGTGTCTCACCTGTTATAAGCAGAACATTATAAAAAACACTCATTGTTAATTATGATATCTCTAGGCTAAGATACTTATAACTAGGTAACAGGGAAAAGATAAAAGAAAGAATGATGAAAAGATAGAGAATATGACATCAAGTAGAAAATTACTTTATGATGAGTTCATGGCTTTATTTGTCATATAATTAATACTAGTAAATTACATAGTATGACCAATTTTGTTCTTATTTCATTATTCAGAACATAAGATATAATCTTAATTTTAATGACAATTTTTCCACAAACAACTAATGTCACATTAAGCAGTCAGCTGTTACCCAGTGACCAGTAGAATAAGTAGCAGTGTCACAACAGGCTGAAGAGTACCTGGTAAAACTCATGCCCTGGAGCTCAAGAAAGAAAATTAACTTACAGGATCTCACATTTATAAAATTTTATCTTTAACTTTGTAATTTATTTCCTTTAAGATTTCATAGCCGTACACTATAAATACATATTAAAATAGCTGTGAAATTTTGGTTTAGAGAAAGATTTATTAATATTTAATTATAAGTGAGATTATTTTAGTATTTCCACCCTTGAAGAAATTTTTGATTCTTCTGCTTTTGAGATCCATATGGACTATATCCCCTAGCCCAGGCTATGTATTTTAAAGAAAAAATTGAAAGTCATCTCAACTAGGCATAAATTTTTCATCACTTGTGAATAAAGCATCATAGAGATTATAACATTTTTAAAAAATCATTAAGTAAGAGAAAGTAGAAATGATTGGCTAATAATTAGAATAAAAGACAATTCTAAATTAACATAAGAATGGTAATTATTGCTAAAATGATTAATAATAATATTTTATTATCCTAATTTTATTTAAAGTATGCAAGAATATCATGAAGCTATTTGGTCATTATTTTCTTTTTTCTGATACAATCCTCCAACAGAATATAGGGTGAAATATTTCTTTTTATAAAAACATAAATAACTCATTTACAAGACTGAGTTATTCTAAACCTCTTCATGTAGAATAAGTAGGTTTTCCTGATGATGCAGCATGGGTTGCATGTTTTGAAGATGTGGGTCACCTTCCAGTAGCAAATTGCGAAAGAAAGAAAATGGCTCTTTTTTATCTTTTAATAGCATAGTTATTTTTTTTTATTAAAAGAATGTTCTCTTCTCACATGATATACCTTGATTATAATTTTCCTTCCCTCTACTCCTCTCAGTTTACTTCCATGTCCCCGGTCATTTAGACACATTCCCTTTTTATCTATTAGAAAGGAACAAGCTTCCAATAAATAGCAACAAAATTTAAAAAAAAATGATAAAACAAAAACTATAATTTAGTACAAAGAGGACACAGATAGACACACACACACACCTACACAAAACCATTGGTTACTGGCTTTTGGGCATCATTATGGTGAGCAAATATTTATAGGGGAGAGAAAGTGAGGCAGAATGATTCATGTCTTGTGGAGAGAGGCAGATCTGAAGAGGTGAAGTGGTGAAGAACAGGCTGATGTGAGGTCTGCTTGCCACTTGGGGCCATGGTGATCTTTTGGTCCTGTGCTGATGCCAAGAGCATGTCTGGGGTCTGTGAGCTTCTCGTAGCCATGGTCTGTGTTGATGTTCATGGCTCCTATTACCAGTGGAGGCCATGCAACTGCCCAGTGTTTGTGTTGCCAGCTGGGGAATGTTGGAGTTCAGAGACCATGATAGCCATGTCTGGGTCAGTGGTACTGCCGTAGTTGGGGTCTGTGTTGATGTTCATTGCTTGTGTTATCACAGAGACCCAAGTAGAACATATGCTGAGTTGGCATTCCATAACATCTACCCTGCATATAACCTTCTGATGATCTACAAGAATGTGGAAGGAACTGCTTCACAGAAATCATAGTCTCAGGATGTCTGTGACTTAGAGCCACAGTAGGATATCAGAGGACATTCTGTGACAGTCCAGTAT
This sequence comes from Sigmodon hispidus, assembly GCA_004025045.1. NCBI lineage: Eukaryota > Metazoa > Chordata > Mammalia > Rodentia > Cricetidae > Sigmodon > Sigmodon hispidus. Next base: position 69,725 of record PVIH01008308.1, on the reverse strand, counting down.
TGATGATGTACCAGAAGCCAGAGGCCTGGAACCTGAGCAACACATTAGACAATGATTATTTGCAAGGAAATCTGTCTGGACAAAAGGGTATATACTGCATGACACAAAGCATCTCTCATTCTTGGTGAATGATGAATAAAGAAGTGATATGGAGGCAGGAAAAAAAGAGGAAAAAGTTTATCTTTTTCTTGTTTCTTTGTTTCAAAATTAATATTCTTATTTGTATTTTTATTTGTTTCTATTTGTATTTTTACTTTGTTTTTATTTATTTATTTACTTATTAGGTTTTCTTTGAGGGAGATACTACAAGGGTAAAGAGCAGATATAGAAGAACTGGGAAATGAGTGAGACTATAGTATATGATGAAAAATTCCCTAAGAATCAATAAATGTTAAAATAAACAAGAAACAAAGCAAACAAACAAAAAAGTTGGACCAGAAAAACCAATAAAAGAAAAAAGAAAGTAAAAAAAAAAGGCATAAGAACCAGGAACCCATTTATTTGCATCCACATAAATCTCACAAAATCACTAAACTGTAAGTCCTATTATATATACAGAGATATGTGAAGGCCTTGTGCCTACTGCTTCAGTCTCCATGAGTTCATATGAGCATTGATGATGTTGATTTAGAGGACCTTGTTTTCTTGGTGTCCTCCATCCACTCTGGCTCTTATCCTCCCTCTCCCTCCTCTTTCACAGGGTTCCCTGAACTCTTGGGGTAGGAATTTGATGAAAACATCCCATTTAGGTTTGGGTATTGCAATCTCTTTCTCTTTCCTCCCTCCCTCCCTCTCTTCCTCCCTTTCCCTTCTCTCTAATTCTCTCTGCATAATGTATGTCAGGGAGTCTCTGTATTTATTTTCATGTGTTGCAGGAGGATATTTTTCTGATGTTGGCTGAGCAAGGTAAGTATAGTAAATTATAAAATATAATTGAGGTCATTTTACTGCTAAGGACTTTTTGGTTTGTTTGTGTGCTTGCTTTGTTTTTGCTCTCTCTCTCTTTCTCTTTCTCACTAGTACTATTTGTTTTTTCCTTGGTCCCTTGGTTATCTACTCTCTGGTTCTCGGTTGCCCACGCAGTGTTGAGTATTGATTCCATCAGTGGAGTGAGCCTTAAGTCAAATGAAATATTTGTTGATTCTTCCATAAACTTTGTTCCACCACTGGCCTAGCATTTCTTGCAGATGGATACCCTTGTAATCAAAGTAATTTTTTGCTGCTAGCTTGGTGTTTGCATTCCTGTCTTGGTGTCATATATACTACCTTTTACATCAAAGATGCTAGGCCATAGAGGTAAAGGCTCTATGCATGAGTTTTTATATTAAATCCATACTTAATCAATTGTGTAGCTATTGTCTTCAGCACTGATACTAGTTTGTTGAGAGCAACCTATTTGGCTTAAAACCAATTTTTCTTTTGCTTTATTTTGTTTGACTCATATGGGATTCCTTTGGCCAATAACTCAATGTGATGTAATTTAGTTCCAGTAACAGAAGCTTAGTTTGGTGACAAAAACTGTCCAGTTGGGACTTCGTTCCCCTCATTAGTTGGTGATTTCATTTAGATGACCTTTATATATGTATATATTTTTGAAAGCTTCTACTGTATTTGGCTTCTCATGTTATGTCTTAAATGGCCTTTAATTTCAGCTGTCTTTCCCTATATTTCCTTCCACTACCTCTCTCGTCCTCCCCAATTGATCCTTCTGCTTCAGCTCCTTTCATCCAGTTCCCTGTTCTAAGTAGATCTCTCTGTACCCTCTACTCTTCCTTACTCTATACATACCCTCTGTGGTTCTATGGATTGTAGCTTGGTTATCATTTATTTAACAGTTAATATCCACATATAAAAATACATTCAACATTTTTTATTATGAACAAAGTCATATTTTTTATCCACGTATATCCTTGTTCAATCTCTCTTCCCCCTCCCACTCTTTCCAGTCACTCTCTCTTCTTCACATCTCTTTAGCTCCTCCTCAGCAAGGGCAGGAGGTCCTGAGACTGGCAGACCTCCTTTAGGATATTTTTTTCTAATATCATGCACTTGCCTGAACATCTCCTAATGCTTTTGTTTCACTGATCCTTTCTATTGTTTATTTTGTTACTATTTTATTGAAATCAGCTATGACTTTGATGTTTTGCCATTTATTCCTTTTGATTCTGATTTATTCCTTTTGTTCTAGTGCTTTCAGTTCTGCTATTGACTTGCTGGTAGAAGCACTCTTCATTTTTTTTCTTTTTTACTCAGTCACTGAATGCTAGAAATTTGCCTCTTAAAACTCATTTCATGGTGATGAGCACTCAGCTTCGGCTCAGAACACAGGCTGCCCAGAACATGGCTGGTGTAATAGCAACAGGGGCACAGCTGAGTCCCTAAGTCCACAGCTGGGAGGTGAGAGGTCAAGAGGTGACGACAAGCATCATAGCACTGTGACCTCACAAGAATAGCTGAACCTCTGAAAAACATAGCTGATTAAGAGCCGATCAAGAACTAAACAAGAGTGAATTGAGGAAACAATGGGCAGACAGCAGCACAAGAATACATACAGCAAAACAAAGGTCAACAAGATACCACCAGAAGAAGTAAGTGGTTTTATAGCTTCAAGACCTGAACATATCAATGAAGAGGGAACAGAAGGAAACAACATTATAAACAGCTTTATGAAATTAATAGAAGCCTTAAAAGAGGGTACAAAAATCTCCCTTAAAGAAATAAAAGAAAATACAAACAAAATTAAAAGAGATGAACAAAGACCTGAAAAAAAAATAAAGAAAACCAAGAAAAAGAAAACAAACAGGTGAAAGAAATTTACCAGAAAATAAAAACTGAAATAGTAGCAATAAAGGAGGCACAAACCAAGACAAAGATAGAAATAGAAAATCTGAAAAAAGTCCTGAAACTACAGACTCAAGCATAGCCAACAGAATCCAAAAGATGGAAGGGAGAATCTCTGGGATGGAAGACTCAATAATGGTAATAGATGCATCAGTTAAAGAAAACACTAAAACCAAAAAAGTCATAATACAAAATGTCCAGGAAATTTGGGACACCATGAAAAGGCCAAACATGAGAATAATTGGGATTGAAGAAGGGAAGAATACCAGCTCAAAGGCACAGAAAATATATTCAACAAAATCATAGAAGAAAACTTGCCCCACCTAAAGAAAGAAATGCATATAAAGATACTGAAAGCCTACAGAACACCAAATAGACTAGAGCCACATAAAAAGTCTGCTCATCACATAATATTCAAGCCACTAAAACTACAGAACAAAGAAAAAGATACTAAGAGCTGCAAAGGAAAAAGGTCAAATCACCTATAAGGGCAGACCCATCAGAATAACACCTGACTATTCAATGAAAACAATGATAGCAAGAAGGTCCTGGCCAGACATTATACAGACACTAAAAGTACAGGGATGGCAAACTAGAATACTGTAACCAGCAAAACTATCAATCAACATAGATGGAATAAACAAGATATTTCACTGACATAACCAGATTTAAACAATACCTAACCACAAATCTGACCCTGCAAAAAAACATAGAGAGAAATCTCCAACTTAAGAAAACCAGAAACACCCATGTAACCACAAACAATTTTATAAGCCCACAGAAGACCCCTCCAAAAAAGTAAATATAAGCTACTTCCAAAAATGATAGAAAATATCTGTCATTGGTCATTATTATCCCTTAACTCACCTATGGACTCAATTCACCTATTAAAAGACACACCCTAGCATCATGGATACAAAAACAGAAACCATCCTTCAGCTGCATATAAGAAACACACCTCAACTTTAAAGACAGACACAGGCTCAAAGTAAAGTGTTGGGAAAAGACTGGAATATTTATGCCCCTAATATAAGGGCAACTATCTGTGTAAAAGAAATACCACTAAAGCTCAAATACCACATCAACTCTAACATTCTAATAGTGAGAGACTTCAATATCCCACTTTCACCCTTGGATATGTGAACCAGACAGAGACTCAACAGAGAAAAAAGGAGTCTAACAGAGGTTATGATGTAATGGATTTAATAGATATTTACAGAAGTTTCCACCCAGAAAGCAAAGGAATAACATATTTCTTAGCACCCCAAGAAATTTTCTCTAAAATTGGTCATAAAGAAAGTATAGTAGATACAAAAAATAGAAATAATCCCTTGTATCATATCAGAACCCTAAGGTCTGAATGGAAATAATACCTTGTATCATATTAGAACACTAAGGTCTAAAGTTAGAGTTCAACAACATTAAAAATCAAAGAAAGCCTTCCAACTCATGGAAACTAAACATCATTCAACTGAACCACCTCTAGGTCCAGGAGCAAATTAAGAAAGAAATCAAAGACTTCCTAGAATTAAATGGAAATAAATTAATAAGACACACAAAGTTGTAAGACACAATAAAAGCAGTCTTAAGAGGAAAATTCATAGCACTAGATATCTATATGAAAAACCTAGAAAAATCACACACAACAAAACTAACAGCACAGCTGAGATCCTTAGAACAATTAGAAGCAAACTCACAATAGAAGGAGTAGACAGCAGGAAATAATCAAACTTAGAGCTGGAATCAGTACAATTGAAACAAAAAAGAGTAATACAAAGAATCAATGAATCAAAGAGTTGGTTCTTTGAGATACTCAACAAAATAGATAACCCCATGTCCAAACTACAAAGGCAGAGAGATAGTATCCAAATTAACAAAATCAGAAATGAAAAGAGAGATATAACAGACTCCAATGAAATCCAAATAATTATCAGGTCATATTTTGAAAAAGTATACTCTATAGAAATAAAAAACCTAGAAGAAATGGACAGCTTTTTAGACAGGTACCATTTAACAAAATTAAAACAAGATCATACATTAAAGACCTAAACATTTCTATAACACCAAAGGAAATTGAAACTGTCATTAAAAGTCTCCCAAAGAAAGAATGCCCAGGCCCAGATAGTTTTAGTGCAGAGTTCTACCAAACATTCAAAGAAGAGCTAATACCAATACACCTCATGCTGTTCCATACAGTAGAAACTGAAGGAATATTGCCAAACTCTTTTTATGAGACCACAATAACCCTGATACCCAAACCACTCAAAGACATATCAAACAAAGAGAGTTACACACCAATTCCCCTCATGAACATTGATGCAAAAATTCTCCTCAAAAATCTTACAAACCAAATCTAATAAAATATAAAATTAAATCATTCACCACAATCAAGTAGACTTCATCCCAGAAATGTAGGGATGGTTTAACATACAGTAAACAGTAAATGTCATCATCATATAAACAAATTGAAGAAAAAAAACATATGACCATCTCCTTAGCTGCTAAACAAGCCTTTGACAAAATTCAGCACTCCTTTATGATAAAAGTCATGGAGAGATCAGGAATACAGAAAAAATACCTGAATATAATAAAGACAATACAAAAAGCTGACAGCCAACATTAAACTAAATGGAGAAAAACTCAAAGCAATCCCACAAAAATCAGAAAGTAGAAAAGGCTGTCCCCTCTCCTCTTATCTATTCAACATAGTTCTCGAAATTTTAGCTAAAGCAATAAGAGAACAAAAGGAGATAAAGGGGATACAAATTGGTAAAGTATAAGTGAAACTATCTCTGTTTGCAGATGACATGATCATATATATATATATATATATATATATATATATATATATGATGTAACCCACAAAATTCTACCAGGGTACTTCTACAGCTGATAAACACCTTCAGCAGTGTAGCAGGATACAAAATTAACTCAAAGAAATCAGTAGCCCTCCTATACACTAAAGATAAAAGAACTGAAAAAGAAATAAGGGAAACATTACCCTTCATAATAGCTGCAAATAGCATTAAATACCTTGGAGTAACTCTAACCAAAGAAGTAACAAATCTGTTTGACAAAAACTTTAAATCACTGTAGGAAGAAATTGAAGAGGATATCAGAAAATGGAAAGATTTCCCATGTTCCTGGATAGGTAGGATCAACATAGTGAAAATGGCAATTTTACTAAAAGCAATCTACAGATTCAATGCAATTCCCGTCAAAATGCTAAAACAATTATTTACAGACCGACCTTGAAATAACAATACTCAATTTCCTTTGGAATAACAGGAAAGCCATGATTGTTAAAACAATTTTGCTCAACAAAAGAACTTCAGGAGGCATCACCATCCCCGACTTCAAATTATACCATAGAGCTACAGTAATAAAAACAGTTTGGTACTGGCTTAAACACAGACTTGTGGATCAATGGAATAGAACTGAAGACCCAAACATTAACCCACGTGAGTATAAACCACTAGGTTTTTAACAAAAAGGCCATAAATATTCAATGGAAGAAAGAAAGTACATTCAACAAATGTTGTCATAACTGGATGGTAGTGTGTAGAAAAATGGAAATAGATCCAAACTTATCACCTTGCACAAAACTCAAATCCAAGTGGATGAAGACCTCAATATAAACCCAGCCACACTGAACTTGATAGAAAAGAAAGTGAGAAATACCCTCCAATGTATTGGCACTGGTGATCACTTTTTATATATAACAGCAGTAGCGCAGACACTTAGAACAACAATCAATAAGTGGGACCTCCTGAAACTGAGAAGCTTCTGTAAGGCAAAGGACACAGTCAATAGGACAAAAACAATAGTCTACTCAATGGGAAAAGACTTTTAACAACCCTACAAACAATGGAGGGTTGATGTCTAATATATAATAGAGAACTCAAGAAACTAGAGCCCCAAACCCTTAATAACCCAATTAAATAATGGGGTACAGAACTAAAAAGGGAATTATCAACAGAAGAATTACAAATGATTGTAAGGCACAGGAAAAATTGTCCAACATTTTTAGTCATCAGAGAAATGCAAAGCAAAACAACTTTGAGATTCTACCTTATATCTGTCAGAATGGCTAAGATCAAAAACACAGATGACAGCCTATGCTGGAGAGGATGCGGAGTGAGGTAAACACTCTTTCATTGTTGGTGGGAGTGTAAGCTTGTTCAGCCACTGTGGAATGCAATATGATGGTTTCTCAGAAAACTGAGAATCAATCTCCCCAAGGATCCAGCACTACCACTTTTAGGCATATACCCTAAAGACACACATTCATACTCCAAAAGAATTAGCTCAACTATGTTCATAGCAGCATTATTCACAATAGCAAGAACCTGGAAATAACCTAGATGCCCCTCAACTAAAGAATGCATTAACAAATTCTGATACATCTACACAATGGAGTACTACTGAACAGTAAGAAAAAATGATATCCTAAAATTTGCAGGCAACTTTGGAGAATATCCTTCTGAGTAAGATATCACAAACCCAGAAAGAGAAGCAGGGTATGTACTTACTCATTAGTGGAGTTAAAAAAATGAAAAATCATTTATTGTATATAAGAGCTCAACCCTAGAATATAGCTAAATGACACAATGCCTCAATTTTGCACGGATGACCTCTGGCAGGGGTGAGAGTGAGGAAGGACTTGTTTTCTCCAAGGGTCTGGCACCGGGGAGTTTAATTATGCTCCAGTAAGTAAATGAGCAACATGAATGGGCATTTATGAAAATGGGGAAATCATAAGTGTGGGTATGACTCTGAGAGAACTGATAACTGAGTTTGATTTGGTGCATGTTGTAAAATCCCCAAGTAATAAATATATAAATATATAATAAACAAACAAACAAACAAATAAATAAGCAAATTATTATATTCTGTGTAAAAACAAAACAGAACAAAACTCACTTCATTGTGTCCCATAATTTTGAGTATTTTTTGTATTTAATTTTCAATGAAGTCCAGATAGTCTTTAATTTGCCTCTTAATTTCTGCCTTGATCCACACTCTCTGTTATGATTTATTTAGTTTCGATGAGATTGGAAGATTTCTGAAGTTTCTGTCATTGATATTCAACTTAATCCATGGTGGTCAGAGAGGATGCAGGCTGTCATTTCCATTTTCTTGTATTTGCTGCGACATGCTTTTTTTTTTCCTAATATGATGCCAGTTTTGAGGTAAGTTCCATGACTTTCTGAAGAACTAAGTTATATGCTTTTGTGTTTGAGTGGAAATGTTTTGTAAATATCTGTTAGGTCTATTTAATTTATAATGTCAGTTATTGCATGCCTTTTCTCTTTAGTTTTCACCGGGATGGTCTATTTGTTTGTGAGAATGGGGTATTGAAGTCTCCCATTATTAATGTGTAAGGGTAAATATGTGATTTAAGCTATAGTGTTTCTCTAACAAACTTGAGTGTCCTTATGTTTGGCTCATAGACCTAAGCATTAAAATGTTATCTTAGAAAATCTGTGTGGTTCACTGCAGATGTGTGTAGAAGAGGGCTGGCACAGATCCTGCAGCAGGCAGTTTGCTGCAGAGATGGGGATATGAGAGGTGAAGGTCTGTAGTTCACCTACTTGCTTCCCTGGCTGGAGTGGCTTGTATGTTTGCAAGGAGTACCTGATGAAGCTCTAGTGGGGAGGGACAAAGCAAGGAGTCCTGGGAAGAATTTTAGGAGGGTGAGATCTCTGTAATCCACTGGGAGAGAGGGACTCAGAGGAAGGGAGGTCTCTGCAGGTGTTCTGGTACATATATAAGGATGAGACTGAGAGATTAGAATTGGAAGATTTGAAGAACAGGTAAAGATCTGGGATTATCCTACCTGTTCTATCTGTTTCCCTGGTCAGAGTGGCCTGAAGGTTCCCAGGGAGTATCTGCTGGATTTGTCCTTGAAATAAAGCAAGGAGTGGAGAGAATAATGTTTCCAGGGTTAGATGTATGTGATCAGCAGGTGTTGTAACAGGCAGGGGTAGGGTAAAGCCTGCAGTTTGGGTGCTGCTGTTGACTTGTGAATGAGACTTGGAATTGAATTTGGAGAAGTAGATGTAAAGGTGAATATCTGGAGATTGTTTACCTGCTTCCCTGGCCAGAGTGACCTGTCGTTCTTCTTAAGGGAATCATCTTGAAATACAATCATATGTGATGCATACTAGTATTTGTAAATGTATCTCATTTTTTACACATTTATATGTGATAGATTTTTATATACTATTGATTTTAAATGAACAATAATTATATATGTATATATTTGTGGGGTAGAATATGACATATATGTATATGTTGAGTAGTGGTCAACAAAGTAATATATTATTACCTCAAATATTTATCATTTTTTTTACATTTTCGAACATTAAAAATATTCCTCACTTACTCATAAATAATTGAGCTATGTAATAGTTAAATTAATTATTATTATTTTATTTTTTACAGAAAAATGACTGGTTTGCTAAGTGCCAGAGGCAGGTGTCATCTAAAATAAAGTTGACGGCCTTAGGTTTCTTGACAACCTCTCATTATAAGTGAACATGTAGAATGCTGAGCTATGAGGAAACATCTCAGAAACCTTTTGCTAGTTCTTTTCTGTATTTTTCCTTGTACAAAGTATCATTGCAAGGCTTATGTATTCTTACCAAGAAAGAAAGCACGTATTTATGTTTTTTCATTTATGAGATTTCAACTTACTATGAAAGAAGGTATTCTATAATGCTCTTACTGTTGGTGAGGATGGTTTTGAATTCAGTAGTGATGGATCCTGCACTGATGGAACATCAAAGCCTGAAAGTACACCCATATGTGCCCAAAAGTTCAATCAGCAACATGAACTAGTATTTTATTGTATTTAAATGTTCCTTAAGCTACACATTTTAAAGATGATTTTGAAAATTCTACCAAATACCTTATTTGCAGAGGTTAGAGGATTAGACTTTTTATTAATGACTAAATGATAAACAATATGCAATAAGTTAATTTTTAGGGACGTGTACATGTGTATAGTGTTTATATCTATATGTAGGAAAGTTTGTATGTGTGGGGGTATATGTGCATGTGTTTGTGCATGTATGGAATGCCAGGGACTGATGCTGGATTTTTTCTTTGTCAAGCTTCACCATAAACATTTAGGAATGTTCTCCCATGTGAACTCACAGCTTGCTAATTCAGCTATTGCAGTTAGCCAGCTTGCTGGATGGGGTTTGGGCAGTATCAGGGAATGTCTGCTTCAAAAGTGCTGAGATTACAAACAAACTGTCATACCTACCCAGATTTCACATAGGTGCTGGGGATTAGAACTCTGGTCATTAGGGTTCAACACAAAAAATCTTATTCACTGAGACATCTCCTTGACTCCAATAAACTATTGTTGTATATTATCAATTGCTAATTTATTTATATTTGAATTTCATAGATTCTTTATAAAAAGAAAATGAGTGAACTCTTTCAAATTATTGTGTTGTCCTTTTTTAAAATTTTGTATTTATTTTAACATTTTTTTCCTTTTAATACTTAGAAATAATTAGTTCTTACGGTTATCAATCATATAAACCATATCTTTCCATTATGTTATTTTTCTGCCATTATATAGTAAGCATTCCTGTGTCACATGGCAAGAATTAGCAGTGTGTAGTATTTATGGGTTTTTTTGAATGTCAAAATTGGTACCGAATATGTGTATTGCCAGAAGTTATTGCAATAGACAGAAAATAACCCAAAATGTTTTTCTTATCATAACTGCTCTTACCATTTAAAATTATTTCTTTTCATTTCACTTTAGTAGACTTTAAAATTGAGCAGTTTGACATAAAGTAATACATCTTTCTCTTTAGTCAAATGCAGTAACAGTATATCAGCTGGTTTATTACTGACATTCAGTAATGGCACATAATACTGAATTACCTGGTAGATGGCAGTAAAGACAGAGTGCTTCATAGGTAGTACTCCAGACACCAAGTCTAGATTAACTATTTGGACTCTGAGTAAATAAAGCTTTTTCTTGAACTACTTGAAAGTCATTTTCTCCATGCACTAAAAAAAGATATTAACAAAGAAAGTTAATGATGCTTAAAAAGAATCTGCCATTTTTTATACTCAAAATTTCAGAGAAATAAAGTGTGATAAAGTACAGCTTTTATATTTGGAATGTATTCCTTACTATGATTGCCCCATGTTTTGAAAGAAAACTAATAGCACAAGAGTGGGACGATATTTCCATCCTGTAGTGTTATGACATGGGAATTACAAGTAGGTCATAGTTAGCTTCTTATTATAGCATGAATGAAAAGAAATCATTATAGTGTGTATGTGAGTGTGTCCTTACACCCACATGCTCACATGCCACAGGGTTGTTATGGAAGTCAACAGGCGACTTGTTGCAGTCATCACTTTCCCACCATGTGATGTGTTGGGATCAAAGTTAAGCTGTCTGGATAGGAGGAAGCCTCTTTATCTGCTGAGCCATCTAATTAACCCTCAGTATTATTTTATCAATTCTTCAACATTGATTTTAACTGCCAAGAACCTTTTTGTTTATGCTTTTGTGGTCCCTGAAATCTAGAGTGACATCCACTCTTCTTAGTGGATTATTTTTTTATATGAACTATATCTGTAATTGTATGCACATACTGACATAGACTGACCACTCTAATGAGTCTTTTATCCCAAACATATAATTCTCTGTGTGTTGTATTTAACCCTGAAGTTTTCTGTTTGCTGTGGAAGTGGGCAAAGAAGTCTTTTGCACATTTATAGAGTTCAAGATGATAATAGTAACCAAACAATTGAGGAATCATATTAGTTTTCAAGGAATAAAAAAAAAAGTATTTTTGAGCAAGTGTTCCCATCATATCAGGTTAAGTAACATTACACAGTCACCTCCATTGTCAGAAAAACCCACCTGACCCTAACTTGGCAATTGTACTTTTTTTTATTTCATGTGTCTCATTGAACTCTCTCATCAGTAATTCAAAAGACTCCTATAATCTCCCTGGATCTTCAATTCTGAATCATAATAACTTTCCCACAGTACTTACCCCTTTGAAGAGTAGCTTATTTTTTTTTAATTGTTCCTAGATTTTCTACTATAGTTACATTCTCTCCTATTTCCATTATTCATGAAGACATACAAACAGTTGGAAATATCAAAATGTAAGCCCAGTGATTTTTTTAAAACCTACTCAGCACATTTGTATTAAACTAACCTTGATATGCCCTTTAGACATTTATTTTCACTAGTTGTCTTTTAAAGCATTTTTTGATTTGCTTACAGGATGTGAAACTTGACTGTATAAATTAGAGAGACTTTGGCAGTGTATAAATGAAACTCAAAATTTAAGTTGACTTAAATGAAAAGGAAACATACTACATTAGAAAGCAAAGAGCCTGGCGGAACCATGGAAACATTAGATCACTATAATAAAGTTGTAACAAACAACCAGACCCAAAACTAAGTCAGGGAGATCACTATGAATTCAAAGCCTTCGTTGGCTACGGAGTGAGAGAGATCTTGTCTCAAACTAACCAACCAACCAACCAACCGAAACAAAATAACCAACAAAACAGTCAGTTACCAACAAAAATTAAAAAGAAGACTTAAAGACCATAAATATGGTGGTTTAACAAAGAAAGGATCTGATCCTCAGTGGGTGCATGAGTGATAGTCTACCACACCTACATGGTTTAGGTAATTCCAGTTGTTATAGTGTCTGCTCTAGGAAGTCATTTCTGTAATCATTTAGTTTCTGCTCACGTTTTTTTCTTTCTTCCTCCTCCTCATCCCTCCTTGTCTTTCTTTTCCTCTTTTGTTCTGTGTAACAAGTCTCACTCCTCTATTTCATGCCTTGAGAGCAGAATGAAATGGGATAAAAAGTAGATTCCTTATAGAGATTGCATGGATGTTGAGGAGTGCAGCATTTGTTTTCATATTGTCTCTACAAAATGTCCCTGTGGGTTTAAGGAATCCAGAAGGAAATATTTTACCAAAGGGAGAGGGCAAGGAAGATTCTGCCGAATTAGTAGCTCCAGTCCAGGTAGGTCAAATTGTATTCATGGAGAGGCTCATTATTTCAACTTTGCCCCCTGTGATTCTTTCTACTATCAAGGATATATGGCTCTTAGGTCATGCAACTTTTCTTTACTATCATGAGAAAATTATAAATAATCTAAAAGTCCAGTTTCAATACAATATGCAAGTAGCAAAAGAAGATTGTTGTGAGATTTTATTTTGGAAATCATTTCTCCTTACCTAGAACACCTTCAGCAGATCTCTTCCCAAATCATGTGCTCTTGATGGGCTCATAAATTGACTCAGAGCATCATCATGGTTTTGGTTATATAGTATAATGCTGTTTTAAGGCTAATTTAAAACTGTAAATCAATGATGTAAAGAGTGATATTTAAGCAGACCTCAAATTGTGTTTTTCAAGAAAAAAATAAGGAAGACAAACAGGAAGGATCCACTAATATTGGACTTTTGCTGTGACACTTTTTCCCTTAGAATCATGTATTGAACTTTAAATATATTCAGGAAACTTATGATCACCAACCTTCCTTCTTTCCCCTTAAACAAATACAGAAATTAAAGTTCAAATAGTCTAACAAGCTTACACAATGTCACAGAGCAAGCTAATAGTTGAATGGTGTAAAGGCATTTTTCTAATAGCCCCCAAAGAAACAAATATGCAGAAAAAGAAACAACACAACCAGATTCCAGCATATGCTTCTGTTGATAGAGCAATAGCCTTTAAGTTTGTGCTTCTGAGCAAGCAGCTAGAATCCCTCCCAGCACTTCTCAGACCGCCTTTAAAAATAACTACTGTTTTTGAGGTGTAAATTTTCACTTTTTGTCTTTCAGGAAAGCAAATGCCCTTCTTGATGACTTTGATCAGGATATTTAAATTTTATGCTGATTTAAATTAAATAGTTCACATTCTATCACTATTGTCTAGCAACCTAGTGTAGATGAAAGAAAGAGATGGGAGACATGTGAAGGACCAGAGTTCAGTTGGTAGAAATGAGAGGGCAGGGTGGATTAAGGGGGACTGTATAGTGGAATATGTCATCAACTAAAGCTGTTTAGACATCTGGTTGGTATGTACAGTTAATATCAGAATAGATATGTCATGTTAGAGAGCACAGGGAACAGGCAATAAAAAAGGAAGGAAATAAAGGAAGAAAAAAACAAACATAAAAGAGGAACAATGTAAGACAGGAAGGAAATGGGAAGAGAGGTGAGAGAGGAACAGAAAACTGACTGATGATACCCTGGCACCCTTCTGCCTATGCTTGACCTTGCCTCAGATTTCTCTCTGGTTAAAGTCTGAAGTCTTTACTGAACTGAGGTTTTCTACATAGGTAAAAACAATGCTATTACTGAATGAAATTGGACTTAAGGTACAAAGGGAAGCATTTAACCTAGTAACTGTTAAGAAATATTTTATCATTTTTTGTTCTTTTATTTTTTCCCATAGGTTTGGAAGTCTCTGTAATCATAGGGAAAGAGAAAATAATCCTATAAAAAGGTGGTAGCAGAGGAGCTCAAGGCCACTTAAGGGACCACAATCTGAAGTCCTGTGTGACTGTGAAGAGGCCCCATAGACTTCCTGCCACTGTCTCATGTTCTGTCTTCCACCTGCTGGAGATTACTCACTGTGAGGTCACAAGAACAACTGAGGAAGACAGTTTCATCTGAATTTCTGTGTGGTCTGGTGGACAGAAAGAACAATAGCCTTCTACTCTCTCTGTCATACAAGTGTATTACAACTCTAACGTGGAAATGTATCCTTCAATGAAAGGTTATAAATCCTTAAATGGGGTAATATTCAAATGAGTGCAGAGTCAAATACTGTGCAGGTATGTATTTGAAATACACAATACACAGAGAAGTGTTCAAAAGTTGGACATTGTGCTTCTATGTGTGCACATATGTGTGGGTAGATTCACTACCCTGTGTGTACACATATGTGTGTGTATACATATGTGTGTGTGTGGGTTAACTAGCCTGTGTGTCCACATATGTGTGTGTGTAGGTTCATTACCTTGTGTGTGCACATATGTGTGTGTACATTCACTACCCTGTGTGTGCACATATGTGTGTAGGTTTACCAGCCTGTGTGTGCACATATGTGTGTGTACATTCACTACCCTGTGTGTGCACATATGTGTGTAAATTTCCTAGCCTGTGTGTGCACATATGTGTGTGTGTAGGTTCACTAGCCTGTGTGTGCACATATGTGTATGTGTAGGTTTACTAGCCTGTGTGTGCACATATGTGTATGTGTAGGCTTACTAGCCTGTGTGTGCATATATGTGGGTAGGTTCACTACCTTGTGTGTGCACATATGTGTGTAGGTTCACTAGCCTGTGTGTTCACATATGTGTGTAGATTCACTACCTTGTGTGTACACATATGTGTGTAGGTTCACTACCTTGTGTGTGCACATATGCGTGTAGGTTCACTACCTTGTGTGTGCACATATGTGTATGTGTAAGTTCACTAGCCTGTGTGTGCACATATGTGTGTAGGTTCACTACCTTGTGTGTGCACATATGTGTGTAAGTTCACTACCTTGTGTGTGCACATATGTGTATGTGTAGGTTCACTAGCCTGTGTGTGCACATATGTGTGTAGGTTCATACCTTGTGTGTGCACATATGTGTGTAAGTTCACTACCTTGTGTGTGCACATATGTGTGTGTGTAGGTTCACTAGCCTGTGTGTGCACATATGTGTGTGTATGTTTATTAGCCTGTGTGTGCACATATGTGTGTGTGTGTGTGTAGGTTCACTAGCCTGTATGTGCACATATGTGTGTAGATTCACTACCACATGTGTACACAAATAGAGGGCAGGAATGACTTATGCTATATTTCTTTATCTGATTTTTTTTGAGACAAGTTCTCTATTTTATTTTTGATTTTGGTTTTTATTTTATGTTTATTTAACACAATTTCTTTATCAATTTATTGAAAATTTTACATCATGCACCCCAATACTGCATTCCTCCCAGTCTACTCCCATATCTTCCCTTCACAATTGTAATTTTCCCCCAAAATAAAATAATTAAAACCAAATCAAAACAAGCAAACAACAACCCAAAACCCCTTTTTACTTCCTCACATCCCCAAAACCTCTTCACTCATCTTTGTGGCATCGGTAGCCCAGTGTGTCTCGCAGTATACTCTTGTTCAGTCAGCCATACTTACAGAAGTTCACTGGTCTTGTTCAAGGACTTTGATTTCTGGTACACCATCATCACTAGGTGTTCAGTGAGGCTGCCCCACGTCATGAAGATCCTGTAGATAACTTTTCATATGATCAGCCCCTTCATGTCTATCAGCAGGACATGAATAGAGTATATGTTATGATGGGCCAACTTAAGACCCTGGATATGTGGCTGGATGGCAGATGAGCTGGTCAAGGACTCTGGGGCTGCCTGCCCCCCAAGTGAAGGGTGGAATCAGCTCATCTACATCCATGATATAAGGGCCAGTTCTCCCAAACCCATGGTGAGGGGTGGGGCCACCTTTGCTAAATATAGGGTGGGTGGGAGCCATCCCATGAGAGTTGGGGTTAGATTTCTTGCTGCAGTGTTCATCAAGGGGCAGGGCCGACTTTACCTGGGCCAATGAGGGGCAAGGCTGACTCAGCAAGGCTCTCCTTTTCTATCACACATTATTTGAATAGTCCTCTGTGGTAACATGGATCACAGACATCAACACAGACCCTAGCTGCAGCAGGACCACTGACACAGACATGGCTCAAAGCAGCAGCTCAGCCTGGAAGACATCAATGGCTCCAGGTGGCAGCACAGGTCACTTAGATCAGCATGGCTTTGGCGACAACCTGGTCCTTAGACTCCAACAAGGCCACATGTTGTGGCCCAGACTCCAGGCTTTCATGTGGCCTTTGTAACACTTTGGTCTTCAGTCCCAGCTGAAGAAGGTCCATGATCCCAGACAAAGCCCTTGGCAGGCACTGAGCCTGAATGTCACCATGTACCCAGGTGGTAGTACAGGCTACTCAGATCTGTATGGCAAGGGCTGCACCATGGCCTTAAGATACCAACATAGTCTGAGGTATCTGACTAGACATGGACATTAACTCAGACTCTGGCTGCTGTAGGGCCAAGGACCCAGACATGGCCTTTGGCAGCAGTTCAGGCATAGATGACACCATGGCCTTATGTGGTGCTATAGGTCACTCAGATCATCATAATTTCAGAGGTATCAAGGTCCTCAGACACAAACAAGGCCACACGTTGTGACCCAGATCCTGGGTTTCTGTGTGGCCTTTGGTGCCAACATGAGTTATGGACATTAACACAGACCTTAGCTGTGACAGGACAATGTGAAACAGGTTCTCTTATTTTAAAAATTGAACTAACTTTGGGCTTGCAAGCCAATGAGTCCCTAGAATGTTCCCAGCTTCATTTGTCCAGACTGGTCATTAAAATTGCTCACTGACATGGCACACTTCAACCTGAGTGTTGGGGATCTGAACTCAGATCTGTAAGCTTGTGCAGTGAACACTTTACCCATGAAGATATATCTGCAGCCTTTAGATCTATACATTTGACCAGTGTTTCCCCATTGGGGAAACATTTGAGGATTTTTTTTCTGGTTGTCATTACCAGCTATGAGAATAACTGACAAGGGGTAGGTTGTTCAATCTAGATCTACTACTATACTACACACACACACACACACATACACACACACACAAACACACACACACACACCACACTAATAAATAAATGAGCAAACAAATAAGTAAAATAAGGCATTATCCATTTCAGCTCAAGATGTCAATACTGCGGTGAGAAACTCTACTTTAAATGAAAAGCCACACTGTCCACTCAATCAACATTCTTGTTTGGTTTGAAATTGTGAATGCTGTTGGTCATATATTGTGCTGATTTATGGATAAATGTGCAAGGAATTCAGAAGTTGGCTTATTTCTCCTGTGCGTGCTATAAGTAAAGCACTGAAAATAAAAAGTATCTCAGATATTAGAATAAGACCATATTCCTCCCACTGTGAATGACTTCTTATTCTGTTTCTGTGTTAAAATAGATGTCTCTTCTCAGAAAAGTAACATTCCTTCAATGTGACATCTTGTTTAAAACTGTCTTTGAGAATAGTAAATAATTTTATTGTACCTGATTTTATAATTTTGGTCGAAATTTGAAAATAATGACCACATTTGTTAAGCATTTTTATTTAAAGTTGATTAAAACATGAAGAAAAAAAATCACAAATTGGTGTGACATGACTTAAAAGGGCTGATTTAAATCAGACCACAATAAAAAAAAGTCTTGAATTCAACAGCAAATTGGGTGTTAATACAAGTCTTGCTGGTTATACTATCAAGAGAATTTTCTGACAGTAAAGACTCCTCAGTGCCTGTAAAAAATTAGGGGCTTTGCCCATGCTGCAAGGCTCCAGAAAAAGGTCCAGAAGCGACCTCATGTTTAATGGTCAGAGTCTAGAGAAAAAGCTTAAAGCTGGGTGTGGGGTCACATACCCACAATGAGACAGTGGAAGCAAGAGAATCCCAAGGTTGAGGCAGTTTGAGTTCTCCAGTGGAACCCTGGCTCAAGAGAGTAGGACAGTGACCTGGCATCATTAGTTGATTTGCGAACTACGATCCAGATATCCTGAATCCCAGCCATGCTCCTTCCAGAAGCTAGTATGTCTCAGGTGAAGAAGGGAGTCCGTCTTTCTAAGGCATATCCACTATATCCATTTCCCAAGGTGTATCCATTGCATCTACTCTCTTGGGTAATATTTGAAAATGCTCATCAAGTAGAAACAAAATAAAAACAAAACTCTTCTGTCATGATCCAATAAGGCTTAGAAATACCCCATGCACACCTCCCCTTGAGCATATTTGATCCACATTTGCATAAGAAAGGTATGTAAATTAATTGCAATTAAAAGCTTAATTAGTTGAAAAGACATTCAGATTTGTCTATATTATCTTGGTTATGGATTGTAAGTTCTTGGAACACCAGTTAAAATTCCACAATCCGCAGCTTTTTGGAGGATATGGAAACTAGCCAAGCTCTGTCAGTTTCTGTGTCTTAGCCCTGCTTCTTTGTCTGAAAGTACTTTCCTTTCTAGCTTATTTCCTCCATTCCCCTGGAATCCCATACTGGGCAGATGTCTCAGAGGTGAGTTTTTCTGGTCGACCTCTAAATAGGGAAGGTCACTTTTTAATTAAAAAATAGAATTATTTATTATTAATTTATACGAATGTGTACAACCTTGTTTGAGTTTATGTGTAATGTATGTATGCAAGATCCTGTGGAAGGGGATGTTGGATTCCCTGAAATTTGAGTCACAGATATTTATAAGCCACTATATGGGTGCTAGGAATCAAATCCAGCCTTCTACAAGAACAGAAAGTACTCTTAACTACTAAGCATCTCTCAGTTCCTGGGTGTTCCTTTTAAATATCTTATGAGCATAACTTTTTCAGGATAAATCCTGTTCATTATTAAAGGAATTAAAGGCTGGAACTCAAACTTGGCAGGAACCTGGAGGCAGGAGCTGATGTAGAGGCCATGGAAAGATGCTGCTAACTGGCTTGCTCCACATGACTTACTCCACATAATTTTCTCAACTTACATTATTATAGAACCCAGGATTACCAGTCTAGGGATAGCATCACCCACAATGGGCTGGGCCCTCCCCTATCCATCACTAATTAAGAAAATGTTCTACAGGTTTGCCTATACTCTGTTCTTACATAGGGGAATCAGGTATTTTTCACCTTGAACTAGAGGTGCAGCCTTTAGGCCTTGGGAACCCGTGTACAGGGCATGGCCAGGTCCCTCTAAGACAAGAGACAAGCTATCTCCCTTTCCTATTCCTTTGTACTCTTGGAGGGAGAATCTGACCCACCTCTACCACGTGGACCAGGCCAACTTTCCAGGAATTGCCTTACAGTTCAATCTTTGTATCAATGAGTGTTTCATATAAACTCCTTAATAAATATTAATTGTTTAATATAATCAGTTGCCAGCAAATAATTCTTAGAATAATCTTATGGGGACATTTTCTCAATTTTAGTCCCAATACTAGCTCCCATCTGCCGCTGGGGAAACTTTCTCTGATGATTTGATAATGACCATGAGTTTATCAGAATATCATCAAGAATCACTTCATTTTTTGGTTTTATTTCTTCTTTCTCTTTCTCTCTTTTTTTCTTTTTCTTTTACTCTTTTTCCTTCCTTCCTTCCTTTCATTCTTTTTCCTTCCTTCCTTTCTTTTTTCCTTCTTTCCTTTCTTCTTTTTTTTGTTTATTTTTTCCAGTCATGTTTGGGCCTAAGGGAGGTCCTGTTATTGTTTCGTGGCCGTTCCAGCAATGTTCACAAAGGTACCCTCTTATGGAGTGAGTGTTAAGGTAAATCAGACATTGCTTGGCCACTTCCACAGTTATGCACCACCATTGCCCCAACACATTTTGCAGGATGGACAGATTGTGAATCAAATGTTTTGTGGTTTGATTGGTGGGTGTCTGGGTTTCTTTTACTAGGTACTTTCTCACTCAAAGAGGCTAGAATATTAAGATGAATGCTCCATGCAGGCACCAAATCAGCCTCTCTATGATCAATACGCTATGTGGCTGTTGTTCTTGGCAATGGGATCCCATTGTCAGTTTTCTGAGAGAAGTCCTTTGTTTAAGCATTAGTACTGTATTTCAGGGGTTTCACAGAAGCTCTTTGACCAACAACTTGACAAAATGAAACCCCAGTCCACCACTTGATGCCTTACCTGGCTAAAATAGAAGTCCAGTTCAGACTCAGTATCCACCATTACCAAGAATCCCTAGTAGGTTCAGGCTCAAAGATTGCAGGAGCTTTTCACTACACTAGGCTTCCATATAGCAGCCAAAGTGCTCCCAATTCCTGCCAATATTCCCTGTACTATCTCTCTCCATCCCTCTACACCAACCTGGTTCCTTTCCCTCGTTTTCATCTATGTTGGAATATTCAAGTCCTGCTGTGTCAGAATAGCTGGACTCTTGTAAAAACACAGTGCCCTGACCATTATTGTATTTTTATGCTGGACCATACACATTTAGCTGCAGAAACTTTAAGAAATATGTGTTTTTTACTTATAAACTATGCATTTGCAAGAACAGACTAAGAGATTGGTTCTGAAGATGATCTGTTTTGTTGTTACTGAAAGATTATTAAATGACTCTGTCCTATTTTTCACATACAATTGGGATAATAATAAGATTGTTGTTATTATAACAACAGTGTTGCGATATATTAATAATATAGATGATACACTCAGAAATGACTACTACATAGAAAGGTGTTTGATGTTGCTAATTACAGAAAAGGACAAGAAAGGCTATTGACAAAATATTCCGGACACTTAGGATGTGAATAGCATACAACCACAACTTCAATGAGAACATATATATATACATATATATACACACACATATATATTATTACAAATAATGGTTTGAATAACTCTGTTGTGATCTTCTTTGAATAGAATATAAAATGTGTTTTAGTTTAGTTTTCAGATAAAACTGACCCTTGATTTCAAGGCCAACTTAGTGTGAGAAACAAGAACTTCTTCTTTTCCTCCTCCTCCTCTTCCTCCTCCTCCTTTTCCTTCTTCTTCTCATTAAGTAAAATAATAGTAGGAATGGAATGTAAAATGTGCTAATAGAAGATAGTATGTTACAAAATAAAAGTTTCTTTCCTTTGGAAGTGCCTTACATAGCAGCTATTGAAGCAACCTGACTAACTCAGGATTTTCTCAGAATTGTCCCTGTTATCCAATGCATTTCAAGGAAAAAGATTTCACTGCCCCCCCCAAAAAAAAGTTTCATGGGTTTTTTTTTTGTACCATTAATTGTCAGTATAAAAAGAAATTTTCACTTAGTTTGTATCCATTCAGTTTCTGTCTTGGAGACAGCATACAAACTAATTAACCTCTAAGGGCCCCAGAGTCTCTTTGTTCTCTGGAAGCAAGATAAGTGTGTCAACAATAAAAATGTCTTATAAGAATTTAGCATAAAGAAATCCATGAAGCACCAACCAGTAAAGGTTCTCAGAACAGAAACTTCTGCAGCATAGAAGAGTTAAGTCAAACATAGCTGAAAGGTTTTGACATTGCTATTTCTTCAAAAGAGTTAATTGCAGGAGGTAACATTCTGATATAGGAGTTAAATTACAGAGAAACAATCCAGTGTCACCAGCAGAGAATATAGGTAGAGACCTCTGGTGCCACTGATGCATAGTTTACAACATCAATAGTTTGCAGTACTGCTTTCTAGCAATTCTTAACTTAAAAGTTCTCATAGTTATTTCTGAGGGTGTGGCTGGCATTACTGAAATGTGGTTTCTAAGTCTGCTTGTTTACTTACCTCTTTCTCCTTTATATCGGTCTTAGCACCTGTGTTTGGAGGGTTTGGATATCACCCTCTTGCTAGTTAACTCCTTTATTTTGAAGCTTCCTTTCTGCAGATTTCTTTTTTTCTCATCAGTCCCCTTTTCCTTCCTCCCTTGGCTGCTTTATTAGTGACAGGTTCCTTTCAATTCCTCTGCTCTGTTCCTCTCCTGAGAAGAAGCCAGTGTCAAATGTTAGCTCTTCCAGGTTTCCCATCATCAGCTTTGCAAATCCGCCCCCCCCCCGCCCCTCCTGTATTTAGTAGTCTAGGAGTCATTATGGCTGAGAAATCATTTTCAAATTGTCATGTAAATAAATTCACAAGGCTCAGGAAAATAGGAAATATAAAAACACCTGTGAAATAATGATTACTTTTGTCTTACCTCATGCCCACTTTGTGTTAGATTTCTCCAAATTCTTTCACCAGACGCTGATCTAGCTATGCTCTAACTGTGAAATTAATTATCAACTAGGAGGGTTAAGGACTTAAGGTGTGAAAATTGTTGGTTGATAAAGGCCAGGGCTCTATTACATCTCCAAACTGAAGTAGATAGTGTGGAGGACTCTCCAAGCTTGTCTTCTGTTTATTGGTTTGTTAACAAATAGTCTCAGAAGGCATCCTGGGGAGAAGAGGGTGTCAAAGGACAAACACATAACAAAATAAAAAGGAAATAGGCAACTTACAGAGTATCTTCTCCAAATTGGAGTACTTTAAAACAGATTCTTTCATGTTAATTACCAAGTATTCTTTATCAGGGTTATGAGAGATGGAACTGTGGACACACTAGTATAGTACAATCTCTTTGGAAAACTGTCCTTTTTCCAGTTATCTGGTCCTGGTAGTGTTTTTGGCTCAGTTTTCTGCCAATAAAGCTCGAATGTCATATGGGAAACATAAGAGACTAACTCAACCCTCTAGCAAAGGGACCAATATATATGAATTATTGGACTGAAGAGTTACCAGTGAGATATTTCATCACCAATGATAAACAGATGCTCTGTTGTGATTTGAGCACTGTTAGCAAAAATGCATGATAAAGATACCTGCACATAAGGATGTTTTTTGCATCACATTTCATACAGCTAAATAGAACTTCAAGTCCAGGTATCTAACAATGAAGGGACAAGAAAAATAACTCTGCATACTCAATGGATTTTTTTTTCAAGCCATGATGAATGAAGTAATGCCATTTGTAGGAAAATATATGAAAGTGGAGTTAACATATTAAGTGAACTAAATCATTCTCAATATGACAAATATCTTATTTTTGCTCATATTTGACACCTAGATTTGATATAGATACTTAAAAGTGTGTGTGTGTGTGTGTTCCCATTATTACGTGAGGCAGGTGGGAGAGCTGGCCCTGAGATCATAAGAGCAGGAGAGCTGTCTCTGCCCTTCATAAGCTGCAGTGCTCTAGCCCCTACACCTTGCCTCAGCAACCCATTAGAGCTGGCCCTGAAGGTGTAGGTATGGGAGAATAGACCCTGAGGCCATAAAAGTCAGAGAACTGGCCCTGTCCCTTGCTCATCCCTTCAAGGGGTAAAGTAGCTAGGGCAATGCTGGAGATCTTACCCTGGTGGTGAAGACAAGGGAGAGCTGGTGGGCTGACCAACTCTACAAACAAGTGCTCAGAAGCAGGGTTATGTGTTAGCCCAGCCAACATCCACCCCATATGTGATCTGCTGGAGCATGGGGGTGGACCCAGGGTGGGCTGCAGGTTCTTCACTACAAAAGGCAATAGGATATCAATGAAGAGTCCCAGTGAGGGCTCAGCATCAATGATGTAGCAGAGACCAGGGGCCGTGAACCAAACCAACGATTCTTTGTGATGAATGCCTGCATGTAAAAATGTATGGATAAAGGGATTTACTGTGTCACTTACTGTGTCCCACTGCAGCTTCTGTGATGAGATTTTTCCTTTCTTCCTGTTTTTTTCTCTTAAACTTTATTTTTTTTAAGGGGATAGGTGGGTTTAGGAGGCCAGATGTGAAATACATCAAGAATAAATAAAAAAAAATGTTAAAAAGCAATGTAATATAAAATTTCTTGGTTTTATTAATGGCAATCTTTCCTTTTGGGAGGATACTTTATTCTAACAAACTGCTAATAGATGGGAAAAAATGAAGGAACAAATAACAGTTCTTCATAAAATTATCCAAGACACTAGTTACACTTGTGCCTAAGCCAGCTTTGTCCCTGGACTGGATGTTTTGTGAGTGACTAAGTTCATTTTTGCTTGAGTTATCTGAGCTGGTTTCTGATATTTGCTATCAAAACAGCAATATAAAACTCACACTAGGAATTCTCTTAATTGCAAGGTAGGCTGTTCTTTACTGTTTGTAAGCATGATCATCTTACAATAAGTGTGCTACAGATGGTTGTAACAGATACAATGACCTAGATGGCCTGTTTATATCTTTGGGAGGAGAATATGTGATCTTGACTTTCACCCTAATATCTTAGTGAGTAAAACTGAACAGCTTGGGATCAGAAACACCTTGGACTGACTCCTTGGATCCTCCTCCCCCTAGAGGAACACCTGACTCAGTCTTGAGGTTAGGGGAGAAAACTGGATCTGCTAGGAGTGGAGGCTGAACTAAGCAATATTGGGACAGTGGGACCTTGGTACTGCCTGCTGCCTGCCGGGGGGGGGGGGAGAAGGGGGAGGAGGAGTTGTGGAGAAGAGAGAATGACCTGATGTGGTAGGAGGGGGAAAGGACCATGAATAAGGATATACAAGGATAGAAAGTGTGACTTCTTTATTCACTATAATAAAAAAATGAAAACATCAGACTGTAAAAAAAAAACCAAATAAATAAATAAATAAAATGATTAAGAATCAAGAAATAAAGATATAGAGACATACTATCAAATGGTCTCTGGAAGGTAATTCTAGCTAGTATAGCCTGGGAAGTAGAAGCCCCACAGTTGCCTTTACTAACAGGTACTAAACAACATCAAATGTAGCTCAAGGACCTTGTCAATGCAAACCAACTTTCATGCAAATGATTGGAAATTAGAACAGTAACTGAGATATCTATAACAATGACTTAGGTTAGAGATTTGACAGATATAAGAGAAATGATAATATCTGAGTACCCACATACTTTTAATACCTTCCTCAACTGTACCCAGTTTGGAGAACATCACTGTATTAAAAAATCACTCTTCTAGGTGTCCTGTAGTAGGAACTTGTTTTTATTACTGCAGGTAAATCAAAGTTTCCACTCAAGATATTTTAATGTAATTTAATTTTTGTATATGTATTTACTGTGTGTGTGTGTGTGTGTGTGTGTGTGTGTGTGTGTGTGTTTGTATCCATGGGAATCTGAGGACAACCTGCAACAGTTGATTCTTTCCTGGCAGCATGCAGATATGTGAGTTTTGAGTGTAAAGTCAAGTTTTCTGGATCGACAGTAATCACCCATAACTGCTGAGCCATCTCACCATTCCTATCAGAATCATTGTGTTGTTTAGTGACTTTTATTATACACTGATCTCTACCCTTAAGGTATATAAAATTTGAATTTGCTGATTTGCATTCTTATTTCTCCTGGTCTGTATGGTACCCTTTATTGCTATTCATTTCTTAGATCCAGCACTATATAACAATTAACAATAACTTTAATTGCTACTTATTAAATTGGGATCAAATTACAATGGGCCAAGTCTATGTAAACAAAAATAGCAGCTCTTACTAGTTATTAAAATATCTATTGACATGGAGAGTTGGTTTAGCAGATAAGAGCACTGTAGCTCTAGCACAAGTCCCAAGTTTGGTTCCCAGGACCCACTTGATCACTAACAACTGTTTATAACTCCAGTCCAAAGGTATTTGGTGTCCTCTTCTTATCTCCATAGCACTGGGCATAAACTTAATGTTCATGAAGCTCAAAACATCTATACACATAAAATAATAATGAAATATAATTTTTAAATGCTTCATAGTTTATAATTAGAAAGCTATGCTAAAATTACATAAAAATTAGGAAAGATGTCTTCTTAGTCACAATCATTTTAACAGGCTTACAATATGAAGGTAGCATCTACTTTAACAGATCTGTATCTAGGTCCTCTAGAAGAATAGCAAGTGATATTTTATCAATTACCCATCTCTCCAGCTCCATGAATGTCTGTTTTTTGACACTTATTCATAGATTATGTTTTTTTTCAGTCTTCCTTGTGGTTTCCTTAAAATCTATTCCAAGTGTTATCTAGCTAGGCCAAAAACATCTGTTCTTCTTATTCATTTGGGAGATACCCCTATACAAATACCCTATTACAGAGTTTTTGATATAATAACAAAATAATTGTTGTTCAATCAAATGACACTTTTAATATGTAACTTCATTTCTTTTGAAAAATTTATTTACTTAGGTATGTGTGGTTTGTCTGAATTGCCCACAGAAGTTAGCAAATGAGTTAGGAGGCAATGAGAGGAATGCTTTCTAGGGAGAGGAAATAAAATGCAGCTTTTTTTAAAGGGGAAAGAGGAATAGTGGTCAGATAATGTCACCGTTGTTCCACTGCATGTTAGAGGAGGAAGCTCTGGGATGCATAACTAATACTAAAGAAGAAGTATCAGGAAACTTATTGCTGTAGAAGATTCCTAAAACATATACATATAAATATAAAATGCATAAATGGAGCTACTCTATAATGGGGCACAGTGCCACTACTAAACACCACAGTCCAACACATGATATTATGTTCAGTGCCAAGACCAAGTTTTGTCTTTTGGAGAAGTTGGTCAGTAGGGACCCCAAAACATTGCACACTGGTTCTCCTGGTTATTCACCAGAACTTCACAGTGAGACCCAATTGCTAAATACACCATATATTGAATAGCAGAAGACAGAAGTCAAGCTGGTCCTGACCTGGAAGTTTCAGCACGGTTGGTTAGCTTTCACAGTTCTTAAAGGTGTTATGCATAGTACTAGAGGTTAAAAGTAATCTTTAATTTTACTCAACTCAGAACTCTGTGAATAACAATAACATCTGGCCTGGCAAGAGAAGCCCATTATGTAATAGTAACATGAATGTACGAGAGCAACCACACACTGTCTGATGGGATTTAAGTAGCACTTCACAAGACTGAGACTATGCCTGACACTGTTATCAGAACCAGGAAACTTTGAAAAGTCATTAGTGCTGGTGAACAGAGCCTGCTATAATTATTCTGCCAAATGGCCATCTTATAAAAATGATTCTAGGAATGAAGAGATATCAGATGTTAAGAGAATTCACTGCTCTTTCAGAAGACATGAACTCTGTTCACAGCACTAATGTCCAGCTGCTCACAACTCAATGTTTGTAACTTCAGGCATAGTAGCACACAATACTTCTGGCTTTCTCAGACACCTGCCATCAGTCATGCATTAACCCCATAATTAAATATAATAAAAATAAATCTTTGAACAATCAACTCCTAATGACATCACTACACCCACAGTGTAAGTGCACTTTTCAGTCTATATCAAATATCTTTTTGAGGTAGATAGTGATTGACACAAAGACTAGTAACTGGTTGACATGGCTATAGTTCATGACTGCACTGTGCTCATCTCTAATTGGGACAACTATATCACACCCTCCTTTCAAGGCTCAGGGGTCATCATGGGAGACGGAGGTGGATCCTAAGAGTCAGAAGTAATGGATGATTACAAGAAAGCAGAATTTTCTAGATATAGCAGGGCAGCTGCACATATGAACTCAGAGTGGTTCTGACACCATATTTAAGACTGCTGCGAGCTTAAGCCTTACAGTTCCAGCATGAAGTCTGTGTAGGGGGTACAAATTAAAAGACTACTTAACTGCATGCAATGAAGCCTCCAAGAATGCAGCTGCTAGCGATTTACTTTCAAAGGAAGCAGTTCTTGGTGTTACTTATGTTTGTTAATATTCATCTGTGCTTGATTATTATTATATATTTTATTTATGCATTTCATCTCTTTAAATTACTAAGTATGTCTATAACTCTGTTTGGAGTTACTTGATCTGACCAAAGCTGAGAAGATTCTATTGAAGGAACATTCCATTTTTCTGAGCCATTCTACTTAATTTATATGAATTCAATATTTTGTTTCAAAATAATTTATGACTCTTAACTCTATTATGAATTGTGCCTTTAATCAATATGAAATGATGTTTTCTGTCCCATATAATGCTGTTTGGCTTTGATTTTCATTCAGTATTAAATAAGTAATATCTTAGACTTACTTGGCAATGATTTTAATATTTTGTGATACATTTATTTACACAGCATGCAGTTAGATTGAAATAACATATAATCCGAAAATGCTTATTACAATAGGAATGTTCATAAACAATTTCCATTGTCATAATAGAGATATTTATAAATGAGTAAGAATTCTAATATGTATAGTTTTTATAGTAGATAAACATTTGTCTCTAATATATAAAACTTAGAAAATCCAAATTAAGAAACCAATGCATTCATAAATTTGTCTTATTATATTTCTGTATTAATTAGAATAGGGCAGATTATTCTGTAATAATAAATGGGTGAGAAAAAGAGAAGGAAGGAAAAATAAAAGAAGCAAACTCAGTTAATAGCACAATGAAAGGCTTTTGCTGTCATTGTAGCTCATTGTGATTCCAGCAATTTTCGTTTCCTGTTATGAAAGATTCAGAAATCCAAGCTGATTCATTCTGTCACTGTATAAACATGGGGATGTAGCTCTTGCATTGCTATCAGCCAGTGAGGATTGTGTCCTTCCAAAAACCTCCACACATCTTTCATTTTCATGGCTCTCACATTATGCTTATTTCTTGCTAATGCTTTTCAATGTTTTTTTTTCTTTTAGTCCAATTTAAGGTTATATTCCTTCTTTTTATTGTCTGCTTGTATATATAAATTCTTTTCGTGAATTTTCACTTCACTTCCAGTTTTTCCTCATCATTGAAACAGCTGCCTTTCATCTTATAATGGTGCATTGTCATCCCAGAGACAAAATGCTGAAGAGAGAAAAATGTTTCATAGAAAGTGAGGCATTTTGGATTCTGCCTAAAATGCCAAGAATTTCTTTAAATTTTATCATAGCTTCCATTGTAATTTCTGCTGAATGAGGGTTGCTGTCTGAGTGTTGATGAAACTACACTCTTATTCTTGTTCTCCAACTCACAGGGATTGTTTTTTCTGCCTCCTTGTTCTTCATGAAAAGAGGAGTGATGTGATTTTGCCTACAATCATGCTGATAGAACTTGCCTCTGATTCCCTCAGTTACACTGTTGCCTGGCCTCATTTCCTAACCACTGATCCAGCTGGATTTCAAAAGGGCTATGCCTTTCTACCTCACGCTGTTGCAATATTTCCTTTCTCACTCATGACTCTTACCCTCTTTCCTTGGATTTTTTTACATGTCAGTACTGTGTGACAATTTGCAGTTGTGAAGCAATTAGTAGCCTCCAAGAATAAAAGCTGAGACAAAAGACCAGTACCTTGCCTCCTGACTTTCAGTTCTAAAAGATTATTTATGAATTTGGAAACAAGGTAATTAAATGCAAAAACAAAAGTTATATTCTCTGTGTTATAGTTTGAATGTGAAATATTCTCTATAGGTTCATGTGTTTAAATGTTAGTTCCCAGTTGGTGGTGTTGCTTGTCGGAGTGATGGAACCTTTAGAAAGTAGAGCCTTGTTGGAAGATGTAAGTCACTGAGGATCCAAGTTTTGAGGTTTTATAGCCTGATGCTATTTACTATTCTCTCTCTGGTTGCTATGATTAGATGAAATGTTGTGTGACACCTTGTTGCTCCTACTACTTTGTCTTCTGTCATTGTTGTCATTTCTTCCATACTTTGATGATGGACTCTGTTCCTCTGGAACTGTAAACCAAAATAAAATCTTCTCCCTATATTAGTTAAATTTGTTGTGGTGATAAAACACTGTGACCAAAAGTAACTAATGGAAGAAAGTATTTTTAGTCTCATGGTTCCAGAGGAATGAATCCATCATAGCAGAGATGTATGACAGCAAGTGGTCAGAGCAGAGCAGCTGACAGATCACATCTTCAACCCTAGACACATAGCAGCAAGGTATAATCAGCAGTGGAGGGAGGCTGTAAATCTTCAAAAGTCTACACCCATTGACTTACCTCCTCTAGCAAGAAGGTACATACTAGAAGTTTTATAGTCTCCCAAATAATACCACTGACTGTTCAAGTACATGTGTTCATGGGAGACATTTCTCGTTCACACTGATATACTCCCATAAGTGTGTTTTTTTTTTTTAAAGTCCTTACCTTTCTAATTTCCTGGTATTACTTCCCAAGTAATACCCTCAGACACAATTCTTATCTTTTGAAACCTCTGCTTTTTTTTTTTTTTTTTTTTGGATCATATTTAGTTTGTCAGTTTCATCCAGTTTGTGGCCAGTAGTAAGAATTCTTAGTTTCTAAGCAATGCTTTTACATTTTTGCCTGCAGGGAAAGCAACTAGGGTAGATTTATATGTACAATGCCATCTTTAAATGCTTTCCTTAATTTTTAAGATAGTTAGCTAAGAACATGCCAAAAGCAAATGTCCAAACTTAATTGCTACTGAATTTTACATGTCTATGTTTTATTTATGAATTTATTTTTTGGTTGATTTGTTTGGTTTTCTACTCCCCACAATGATAAGTTACCATACATCTCTTCTTCCATAATGATGTATTGATTTTGATAATTTCACATTTTGGTATAACAGAAAAGATGGTGAATAACTCAGCCCAGGTAGAAATAATACACTATGGTAACATCATTACATGAAAATGGTTGTTATGCTAGTATGTGAAGTGTCTCCCAAAGGCCCATGTGTTGAAAGCTTAGTCACCTATGCATCTTGCATCAGTGTTAAGAACAGGGGACAATCACTTAAAGTGATTATATATTGGTGCCTCTGATCTCAAGCAATTGATCCATTGGACAGCTTAAGGGGCTATTGGAAATGGTGGAAATTCTGGATTTGGTGGAATTACAGAAGAAGTAGGTCACTTGGAACATATCTTTAAAAGTCTATATTTTGGCTTTGGTTCCTTTCTTTTCTTCTCTTATTTTCTTATTTCCACTAGGTGACCCTCTTGTCTCTGTGCTCCACACGCAACATGGAGCTCTGCCTTACCTTATATTTACAGGATGGGCAAAATCACAATAGAGAAAAAGTTTATCATTCCTAAATCAAAATAAATTGTTTCTTCTACAAGTTGAGTTTCTCCAGTATTGTGTCCAACATATAAAAAGCTTACCTACATAAAGAATTTAAGATAGTAACAAGTTTGGGGTCTCTGGCTTGGGAGAAAAAAATCATGAGTTTTCTTTCTTTTAAAACTAGGTTATTTTCTTCCTGCTCTTTGGAAGAGGAAAAAGCATAAACTCACATTTTAAATTGAGCTACAGAGATGTTAGATAAAGATTACAAGGTTCTGGTTTGAGAGAATTTTACACCTCCTGCCTTAAGTTTTGAATGTGTTATCAGTTTAATATGCTATGTGTTTTCACAGGAAATAGGCACACTGAGATATGCAAACCAAGATTGCTATTTAGATGCCACACTAAACTTTTAGAACCTGTAGTTATATTCTTCAGTAGTTTCCAACTCATAAAGAAATAATATTATCTTGTATTTTCCAGTTTGCTAAAGCAAATTAACTACATTGTTGACTTTCTTTGGTCTCCTTTGAATGGGAAAAGCAATAAAAATGAAATAATGGTAATAATCAGACTTGCCTGAAGGTTTTCTCCAGTGCACATACAGAGCTCACAGGCACTCATAAATGAAAACCATATATGATCAGACCATCTTCAAAAAGACTACTAATTAACTTCTATAATTAATATCTTCATGGTGTAGGGAGAGCCAGGTAATTATCTGGTACATTCCAAAGGTGAGTCACCCGTTTTAAGTAGCCATCATCCTAGAAATGCAATAGTAAAATAACAACTCCTGCTGCATGGTTAAAGGGCTCATAAAGCGTTCCTGCTGCTCTGAGTACAATTATTCTATGAAACTTTCTCTATCTACATCAGCAGCGATATTCCTTCCCCCTTATCATGGTGTCAATGAGAAGCTTATTATGTTTAATTACACTCATCAATATTCCCTGATGCATAGATTTAAACTTTTGAATACTTATTGATTAATGAGTATTGAACCCTTTCATTGTTACATTCCTTTAAGTATTTCTTGTTTCTAACCTATTGAGCAGCATATTACTTTTTTTTCTTCTAACTAGAGATTTGTAGATAAAGGAAGAGGTGCAGGAGTTAGAAACAATTGTTAGACAAAAATTAGAGGAAAAAGACCTGTCAAGAGTTTATTAACTTAATTCATTAAAGAAATTAAACTTTTCGATATATTGCTAATTCAATATATTATTTTTCAATTAAAACAATTTTCCCTTAATGGTTTCATCTCATCTCCACATGTGCATTGTGGCATAAATCCACTCATAACTGTACACACACATATATGAGCACATACATACACAGAATAAATACATATACAAAAATATTAAAGACTACATTTTTTGACATTTCTTATTTAAAGGTTTTTTTTTAATATATATACCAAGCACAGTTCCCCTTTTCTCCCCTCCTCCCACTCACTCTTAGTTTTTCCCCTACCCCATCCCACCATCCATTCCTCACAGAAGATAAGGCCTCTTATGGTGAGGCAACAGAGTCTGGGATATCAGGTTGGGGCAGGACCAATCTCCTCCACTCTATATCAAGGTTAAGCAAAGTATTCTTCTATAGGGAGTGGTTTCAGAAAGCCAGTTCATGCACTAGGGATAAATCCTGGTCCCACTGCCAGTGACTCCACCAACTACATAAGTCATACAACTGTCACCACATTCAGAGGGCTTAGTACAGTTCCATGCAGGATCCCCAGCTGTCAATCCAGAGTCCATGAGCTCCCAGCAGCTAGGTTCAGCTTTCTCTGTAGGTTTCCTATCATGATCTTGACCTCTTTGGCCTATATAATACCTCCCCTATCTCTTAGACTATATTGGGAGCTTGGCCTGGCCCAATGCTTAGTTGTAAATCTCTGCATCTGCTTCCATCAGTTGCTGGACAAAGAATACCACAAAAATTCTTTAACATATTTTTTTAAAACTAGAATGGAACTATTTTAGAAATTTCAATAAATTGTAATAAAAATGTTTAAGTCCTAATTCTTATTTCCATTTTTATAAGTTAAACATTTAAGGCTCACAAATATTTATATAGAGAGCTCCCTGACTAATTAGTCAGTACTGAGTGGTCAGCCTTAGAAACATATTTATGCAGACAACACCAGATGGATTCAATAGGTTGTCTTTATATGTTTGTCTATATATGAGTAGTAATGGTTAAAGAGGAGGCTGGGAGTTTGGGACAGAGTAAAAATCAGACATAAAAAGTGTAGAAGGGGAGATATGAAGGAAATAAATAAAATATTATTTGGGTTAAATAAAAACTAAAAATATGAACAAATCTTCTTCAAAAATCTCAAGGAATAGAAAAGCACTTACTATAGATGAAACTCTTATAGCCCCATGCTTTCTTAAAACAAAATAGAGTCAGACACAATTACATACCTATTGTCTTTGACTTCAGCATTTCAATGGTAGATCTATAGTTGTGAGCTGACCTTAAAGATCACAAGAGCCTCCAGTATATTCACTGACTGTGACTAGCAAATATTTTTTTCCATTTTATCTGTATATTTTATTTATTTTTTTTAATTATTATTATTATTATTATTATTATTAACAAAGAAGTCACACTTTCTAGCCTTGTATATCCTTATTCAAGGTTCCTACCCCCTCCCACCACATCAGGTCATTCTTTCTTCTCCACAAATCCCCATCCCATCCCTGGGCAGGCTGACGGCAGTCCCATGGTCCCACTGCCCCAATATTTCTTAGTTCAGTCTCCACTCCTGGCAGATCCAGTTTTCTCCCCCCTCCCTCAAGAGTGAGTCAGGTGTTCCTCTAGGGGGAGTGGGATCCAAGGTGTCAGTCCAGGGTGTTTCTGATCCCAGGCTGTTCAGTGGTTGTGGTTTGCAGCTTGGGCATGCTTTGCTTTTTTCTTGTTTGTTTGTTTGTTTGGACTAGCAAATATTTTTAAGGGCAAGTGCTACACCAGTGATGTTGGAGTTGTGTTACTTTTGTCAAAAGTTTGTGAAAACAGCATGTCTGTGCTTCAGTAATCACTGTGACTCTCCTCTTTTGTACCATACGATTTAAATTAAACCCTAATCTGATAATGATATTGCGGTTTATTGAGGTTTTTGTTTTACAGAAGACCATCTTTGTCTAGTGTTGCATCTACACAACAAATTGGCTTTATGATACTCTCTAGTTAGATTCGCCTCAGGTATGCTTTTTTGCTTGTGTGTGTCTGTGTGTGTGTGTGTGTGTGTGTGTGTGTGTGTGTGTGTGTGTTTTGAAACAGGGTTTTTCTATGTAGCCTTTCTGTCCTGGCACTCACTTTATAGACCAGGTTGGTCTCAAAATCAGAGAGATTCATCTGCTTCTGCATTCTGAGCACTGGATTTAAAGGCATGCACCACTATCACCTCACTCAGATATGCTTTTTCACATTCAAGATCTTTCTTTTCACAATTCAATCACTTATATATATTCACCTTAAATATTATGGTAGTGTCCCACAAGTATTTCCTGATACTACTTCCTCAAGGTGAATATTTTAATTTCACCATTTATTCTGACATAAAATAATACAATGGTAATACTGACAACAAAACTCTCACATAATACTTGACATTTTTCAGTCACAATTTGTGTTTGAACATGCCAACTTCTTTGATATATTATGTGTTTATCATCATAATGATTTTGAAGAAGGTAATATATACCAGTGTGTCCATTATAATATGAAAAATCTATATTTTTCTTAACAGATCTGCTTATGCCTCTAGTCTGTATTTAAACATTTCATCTCATTTCTAAGATTTTAATAAGGGAAGTTATATCTTGGGAGTAAGCATTGGTCATTTAGTTGGATTTAAGACCACCTGCTATAAATCTAGTCAAATACCTGTTGCTGGGGAGGTCATGGACTCTAGAGGAAAATATACTATTGTCATTTTCTTTAAACCAGTATAATTTCTTACTACACTCTAACTACTTTGCTCACAGATAAGAAGCTTTTCCCCCAAAAAAACAAAGCCATCACAGAAATCCATGGATGGTCAAAATGCAGTGTGTGGTGATATACTGTGTAGGCTCTAAAGAAATAATGTTTTTCAGAAAATAAAGCCAGTCATATAGCTAGCCATAGAGGTCAGGGAGTAGTGGTACACACTTTTATGTTAATTAGTTAATTAATTTGAATTTGGCAGCATTTTGTCTTGATTTTTAAAATTTTATTTATTTTTTTAAAAAGTCTTTTTGTACATGTATCCCCCTCCTCACCCATCCTTCCCTCTTCTCAATCTTTCAGAGTCTGCCTTCAGCATCCCCCCACCACATTATTATGGTAATTAACTCATTGTGAGAGATGTGTTAAATCAGGTTTGTTATTTGAAAGTCACTTATAGAATAGGGGTTGTTTAGGGAGGAGGAGAAAAGGTAGGAGAAGGGCGGAGAAGCGGAGAGCAAGAGCAATCTCAGCCGGACAGTCTTTTTTTTTCTACTGGTCTAGAGCCCGCGCATCTGCTTTTTTTTTTTTTTTTTTTTTTTTTTTTTTTTTTTTTTGACCACACCCCGCCCGGCTCAACACTCTAGTGCAGTTTACCTGCATAGCTTCAGATTTCCCACTACATCTCTCCCTTCTGTCTAAATAAGAAGGTTTTAAACTAAGTATAAAACTATATACTATACAGATCATTATAAGGCGGTGTTTGGGGAAGAGAAAGGTACTAAAATAAGTGAGGTCAAACTATCGCTAATAAATAATAAATACAAGGTATAATTTAATGTCTAGAATGTTGATATGAGGAAATGTAAAGGGATTGCTTTAAGGCTGTTTATCTTGAACAATAAAGTTTTAACATCTGAGTGTCTTTGCTGAGACATGAAGTAATAACAATTTTAACTATCAGTTCTTTAACACCTTTAAGAAGGAAAATATATATCTGAAGTTGGAAGCATGATGAAGTAACTTCTAAAAATTTAGGCGAAGATAATGACAGTTAACTACTTGGACAGTCATCTACCACTTTTTTGTACAATGGGAGCATCTATCTTTGTGGCTATTGGCCTATGATATCTGACAAGTCTTCATAGAAGCAGGGTATTTTTTGGTAAGACCATCTTATCTTGTCTAGGCAGGCTTTGGCAGTCTCTGTCATTTATCTTGCTCGTCTATATTGGACAGAGAGCACGCTGACAGCAGTCAGGGCAAGTGTCGTCTTTTGCCCCTCAGGCCATTGTTTGCCAAACAAGACAATCTCTTTGCAAGATGTCTGTGATGCTCAACATCACCTTGAGAAAGGAATGGTGATACCAGGAGTTGTCATGTCTCTGTGGGACTTCTCCTCATAATCCCTATTTCTTGCTCATGCAGACTCTTCTCCCTTTTCTAGAGCTGGAAAAGGAACTAGCCCAGTGCTCAGTCATGGATCTCTGCCTCTATTTCCATTCATTGTTGGGTGTGAGTTCTGTGATGACATTTAGGGTGGTTATTCATTTGATTACAGGGGAAGTCTTGTTTAGATAACCCCTCCATTAACAGTTGGAGACCTAGCCAGAGACATTCTGTGGGTTCTTGGGGGTTTCCTTAGCACCCAGTCTCTTTCCAACCCCTCATTGGCTGCCTCTATTAAAATATCCATCTCTTTTTCTCTCCCTCTTTGCTGTTCTTCTCATTCAGCCATCTCCTTCCCTCATGATTTGTTCCCACCTCTTCTTGGTCGCTACCTGTTATGATACCAATTTATTAATGAGATCTTCTCTATTTTCCTTTCCTAGGGGAATCACTGGATGTCTCACTTAAGTTCCTTCTGATCCCATGTTGTTCAGGGGTTGTGGTTTGCAGCTTGTGTATTCTTTGCTTTATGTCTAATCTTTAGAGTACAAATGACATTCCAAAATGGTGCAAATACACCCACATAAAACTTCAAAAGAGTTCTAGAAAACAGAAATGGAGCCAATTCAGCTTCCTAGTTGTGATTCTTAAGTGGGCCAAGGTACAGTGGGCATGCTGCCTTGATTTACAAAATGGCCTGTCTGTAGCTTGAACGGCACCATGGTGCATTCCAGCAATCTTACAGAAGTCTTGGTTCAAGCACAAGCTGCAGATGATTGAATTTAAGGTTTCTGTTCTTACAGACAAAAAGGAAACAAAGTCAAAGATGGCTTCTTGGTAGCGTCATTTTCTCAGGAGGATTATTTTTGCTGGTAGTGAACAGAGGCATGGCTCCTTTAAGAGAGACTTTCTGCATTAAATTTAGCAGCAAAAACCTAGAGTTTCATTTAAGAGGCCCTGCTGCCAACCTCTTTTTTTTTTGTTGTTGTTTTTTATAATTTTTTTATTATGAATAAAGTCACATTTTCTATCTGTGTATATCCTTGTTCAAGGTCCCTTACCCCTCCCACCCTCTCCAGTCACTTCCAAGCTCTTTTTTTTTAAAAAAAACTTTATTTATTTATTTGCCTTGGTGTTTGCCTGGAACTGGAACTACAGACAGTTGTTAGCTGCCATGTGGGTGCTGGGAATCGAACCCAGGTCCTCTGGAAGAGCAGACGTGATCTTAACCGCTGAGCCATCTCTCCAGCCCCCCACTCCCAAGCTCTTAAATTCTGTTTCAGAATCAAGCACTTCTGATGGAGGAAAAATCAAAATACTCAAGGAGTTTTGGTGTTTAATTGCTCTTGCATGTGCTAAACTGATTCCTACAGAGGATTTGTGTATGTGTGTGTGTGTGTGTGTGTGTGTGTGTGTGTGTGTGTGTGTGTGTGTATGTGTGTGTACAGCTTCTTCCATCTGTTATTTCCTTGGAATTTAAATCTCAGGTATCTTTAGCAGTGTGATCAACTGCTTGTTGGGCACAACCTCCTCCATACCTGGACCTTGTATGGATATGTCCCAATATCCCTGTGTAAAAACAGTCATGCAGGCAAGATGTTTCAGGACTTTGTTCCTGCTGCCTACAGCAGTCTTACTGTCTGCATTCCCTGTGGTTACCCTTGTTAGTAAGCATTCAGGTGGAATTAGCCCTAAACATATTAAGTCATTTGAAAATTTTCTCAGCTATTCAAGGGCAGCCACAGATAAGATAACTTACTGATAAGAGTGCTGTCTCCAG
Source organism: Sigmodon hispidus (assembly GCA_004025045.1). NCBI lineage: Eukaryota > Metazoa > Chordata > Mammalia > Rodentia > Cricetidae > Sigmodon > Sigmodon hispidus. The sequence goes on along the minus strand of PVIH01008308.1, from coordinate 31,197 downwards.
CTAACTAACCCCAATAGCTTTCAAAGTCTTTCTTTACCTGAATTCAATGAGAAAAAAGGATGTTTTTCCCAGTAGCAGGTAACAAAACATCTATTCTGAAGTGTTAAGATCTAAACTACCAGGTCTCACTTCTTAAGGAAACTAGCCTTCACAAAATCTCTCCTAGAGAAGGTGTTTTAGCACAATAATGCCCTGTAAGATCCCTTTTATTGTTCACTTAGTCACTTAGAAACCTAGAACACCTATGTAAGCCTACATATAAACCAGGTAAAGATGAGAATACACAGAGAATCTGGATACTGTGTATTATGTTGTCTTTGAAATGTTTGACTACTGAGGAAGGAGCAATAGCTACTGAGACATTTGATTATAAATGCTGCTGAATTAATCCAATCTATATATTCTGTAAATTCCTTGATTTTAAAAATGAAGTCAAACAATACATTACTTTGGAGAAGAGGTTTTCTTTTCATTTACACACACAAAAAAACGAGAGCCTATGGATTTATTTCTGATTAAAGAAATAGAATTTGATTGAGGAAGACAACCCCTGAAAACCTCCAGTTGGAATGGATGGCCCAGATGATCCAATGTTTCAGAGCACCTCTGTTGCAGTTTCCTCTGAGATCTACATCCACAACAGCTTTAAGGAGACTGGCTGAGATAATCCAGGTTCATAGAATCTTCCAGTCAGGACTTAATCATAATACTGAATCTTCTCAGGATCCCAATAAGATTGATAGTGCTCCATCAGCAGGATGTAGTCTAGAGAACTATACCCACATTCCCCTAAAATGGATTATGGATGCTGTCTTTGCTTACAGTGTTGGGAACAAGTTGTTATACATAATGGTGAGGAAAAAAGCTATACAAAAGAGATTAGATTGGGAGTTCTTGTTTTAAAAAGAAAATAAAAGGAGAAATACTGTGAAACTATGCTCTTATATACTATAAATATTTGTCACTCCAATTGGTTTAACAAAATACTGATTTGTCAAGTAAATAGATAGGAAGTAATAATAAGCCTGAGCCAAAGACCAATCAACTTGTAATTAATTTGAGCCTTTTTGTGATTATTTGGTACTGCTGGGTGGACTTCAGGGCTAGGCTAGGCCAGAAACTTCAGACTTATACAACTCCTTATCAAAAAGATATTGGCAGTTGATAATTTCTAGAGCAGAGAAAATCATTACTGCTTTTGATGATAAACTCTTAAGATTCTAATGGTACAGTGGATAACCTTACCCCCATGTACCTATTGGCAGTACAAATTGGACTTAATGAGTTGTATATAAAAAGAGATATAAAATTGAGATAGGTAAGATGTTGAGATATTGGAAGTCATAGGAGAAGCAAAGCAGGGCATATATGATCATATTTTATTGTATACATGTATGAATTTCTTAAGGATAAGGTAAGAAATGCCAAATCATAAATGTGTTGGTGTTTGGGTCAAAAGGCAAAAAAGAACATGGTAATATGTTAGGTTTAATAGATAAAGAGGCAAAAAAGACATATGATTATATTTAAATTTTTAAAACATTCTTCACATCAATATTTTTGTGAAGGACAAAACAGCTGCCTCTTTTTGAGACCAAATGAGAGCTCCCTAAGATAAAAATTTATTAAAATAAACAAAGCATAGATCCTAAAACTTATTAGCAGAATCAAATTAAAAAAAATAAAAATAAATAAATACATTCTTTTTGGAAGAAAGTAAACTGCTGAATATTCTCTTCTGGCTTTGTTTTTTCATATTTTCTATAAAAAGAGACCACATGCACCCCCAAACCATTAGCTCAACTATGTTCATAGCAGCATTATTCATAATGGTAAGAACCTGAAAACAATCTAGATGCCCCTCAACTGAGACATGGATTAACAAACTGTGGTACATCTACACAATGGAGTACTACTCAGCAGTAAGAAAAAAATGATATTCTAAAATTTGCAGGCAAATAGATGGAATTGGAGAGTATCCTCCTGAGTGAGTTATCACAAACCTAGAAGGATAAGCAGGGGATGTACTCACTCATTAGTGAACTCTAAACAAACAAACAAGAAAAAAGCCAAGCATGCCCAAGCTGCAAACCACAACCACTGAACACCTTGGGATCTGAAAATTCTATTTATTATAGTCTTCTGCTGTTCATTTGATCTCAGCACTATTCATTCTATACAATGGCATTGTTACTTATTTCTTCTTTCTTGTCACTCTACTTTATATTACATTTTGGAAAATAAAGTCCCTTTTTTTCTTGAAAAAATCATGAATACACTAATATATTACATATTAGTATAAATAATTTAATTATGTGTAATGTGAAATGTGTGATATTTTATGTATAATAATATATATTTATCATATAATATAGTAAAGACCCAAATTTACAAGGGAAAAAAAAAGAGAGAGATCACATAATAGAATACTGAATTCTCAAATAGTTACTCTCACACATTATTCTATAACTATAGTAGTTCTCAGTATATAGATGAGAAAACATTCTAGGAGTATTGGCTTGACAGCTAAGATCACTGGCTCCTTTTTAGGAGACATGGGCTTGAGATTTGTAACCCATATGTTGGCTCACAAGTATTCAATTTTAACACCATACATAAATCTAAAATAATTAATTGTGACTTATTTTTTTTAATTTTTATTTTATAAAGCACTATATGGGTAGTTTACTTGGATATATGTATGTATGTACATCTTGTATGTGCCTGATATTCACTGATAACCACTGAGAAGAAGGAAAATATGTGATTTCCTGAAAGAACAGTTAAAGAAAGTTGTGAGCCACTGTGTGGATTTCAAGAACTGAAAACAGATTCCTTGGAAGAGCAACAAGTACACTTAGCCATTGAGACATTACTCTAATAAGTTTTTTAAAACCATTTCAACTCAACTCATTTGAACATAGTACAATACTATGAATCACTATTTTTACTTTGAATGGATATGAATGTTACAGACTCTCAAGCTGGATTGACATGTCTTAAATCTTTACTTCTCTTCCTTGCCAATTTCCTTGAGTTAGTTACTGAGCCCCTAGACATTACTTTTCTCACTTATAAATTTAAAATAATAGCATCAGCATCTCAAAATGAAGATTATAAATTTTAAAAATATAACACATAGAAAATAGGAAGAGTAATTTAACTAATTTTAAGGCCCTTTAAAATTAATGTTTAAATTATAAATTTAGATAGGCTTCATTAAGGTATTTTAACATTCATACATCAAAGGACTAGTTCATATTCACCTCAATTACCCTCTTTTCCCCTTCCATTTTTTTTTGTTATCCCTCATTCTCCCAGATCTAGTTCTGCTTTGTTTATACTATATGTACACACATGATATTAACACAAAATCTACATTAGGAGAACATAGGATATTTGTCTTTTCTTTTCCTCCACTGACTATTCACATTCCTTTCTCAAGTTTCTTTCTCTCCCTTCCTTGTATTTAGTACCCTTACTTGTAATGAGATTATGTTGGTACAATGTAAATATTTGTCCCTCCTACTAGTTTAATAAAAAAGCTAATTGGTCAGAGGCAGACAGGAAGTGTGGGTAGGGCTACCAAACTAGCAAAACTCTGGGAACAGAAAGAGCAGAACAGAGATACCAGAAAGAAGTCAGAGAAACACCACAAAGATACCACCAGAAACAGAAGAAAGAAATTGAAATGCTGCTGAAAAAAGATAATGAGGCGCATGCTTAAACAAGATAAGACTCATGGGTTAGTTTAAGAATTAACAGTTAGCAAGTTATATGTCTGAGCCATAGGCTGATTGACATAAAATTAATGTAAGCATCTGTGTGATTCAGTGGGACAGCAGGTCAGAACCTCAGGGGTAGGCCGGAAAGGCAAGGAAAGAAGCTTATTATTACACTTCCACAATTAAATGCTCACTTTTGCTTCTTTTACACACACACACACACAGACACACACACACACACAGACACACACACACACAGACACACACACAGACACACACACAGACACCATACACTTTTTGTTTATTAATTTTTTATTTAACATATTTTTTATACCCACCACTGCTCCCCCTTCCTCATCATCTTTCAGTCTTCCACTGGCCTCTGCTCACTCTATTCTCTTATCTTGGAAAAGAATGCAAAGGTGAGTCCATTTGGTCAGGCATATTCAGTTAAGGTAGGATGAGTCCCTCTTGCCCAAGATCAAGGCTGTGTGGGTATATATATATATATATATATATATATATATATATATATATATATATATCATACTTAATAAAACCTGAATATTATGAGAGAAAGCACACAATCAAATCGTAGGCAGACAGCTCAGAAAATCCTTGATCCCTGAATACAAGGATAACCAGCTGAGAGTCAATCCCAGCACAACACCCTTTATCAAATAACTCCAAAGACAGAACTTCTTCTGTTTCTGTGAGTTCAAGGCTACATGCCTTTTTTAATCCTAACTTGCATGGGATAGAGTATATAAGAGCTTATAGAAACCCAGAGATACAGAAGTGACCAGCAGCAAGGCTGAGGAAGTTGCGAGATAGCTGAGTGAGAAATGACTGTGGTGCTTTCTCTCTCTGATATTTCAGCCTTCTCCCAATATTTGGCTCCCAGTCTTCTTTTCTGACAATGCAAATTTGTGCTACTACAGGACTGAGAAAAATGCTCCCCTGCAGGGGTATGGACTCCAAGAACCCAGTTCATGTACCATGAATAAAATCTGGTTCAAATGCAAGAAGCTCTACAAATTGCCCACATTTTTCAACTGTCATCTACAGTCAGAGGGTTTAGATCCATTCCATAAAGATTTCTCGCATGCCATATCAGAGTCGCCCAAAACCACAGGTTAGTATGCTTTGTGGGTCTCCTCATCATTATCTTGCTTCCTTTGCTCATGTAATCTCTCCTTCCTCTCTTCAGCTGGACCAATATCCAGGTGTTTAGCTATGGATCTTTGTATCTGCTTCCATTAGTTGCTAGATAAAGCCTGTATAATGGCAATTGGGGTGGTCATTCATTTGATAGTAGGAAAAGGTCAGTTTAAACACCCTCTTCATTATTGCTTGGAGTTCAAGTCAGGGACATCTTGGGAGTTCTTGAGTGTTTCCTTAGTAACAGGTTTCTCTCTAATCCCACAATGGCTATCTCTGTTAAGATATCCACTTCTTTGCTCTCCCTCTCTGTTGTTCCCCACACTCAACTATCCCATTGTCTCTTCCCACCTCTCCTGGCTCCCACCCCCCATATAATTCCAATTTACTCAGGAGATCTCTATTTCCCCTTCCTAATGGGAACTATGGATATGTCTCCTAAAATCCTCCTGTTACATAGCTCCTCAGGGCTTGTAGATTTTGTAGCCTGGTTATCCTTTTCTTTACCTCTAAAATTCACTTATGAGTGAATGCATACCATGTCTGTCTTTCTGGGTTTGTGTTACTTAGTTTATAATGATTCTCTCCAGATCCATACATTTGCCTGCAATTTTGAGATGTCATTTTTTTTAATTGCTGAGTAGTACTTCATTGTGTAAATTTACTACAATTTTTTTTTAATCCATTCTTCCAATGAAGGGCATTAGGTTGTTTTTAGGTTCTAGCTATTACAAATAATCCTGCTGTGAAAATAGTTGAGCAAATGTCCTTTGGGTAAGGATTTGTATTCTTTTGGTATAAGTCCAATAGTGGTATTGCTGAGTCACTGTAAAGATTGATTCCTCGTTTTCTGGGAACCACCATACTAATTTCCAAAGTTCCATACTGAACAAATTTACATTTCCTTGTTCCACATTCCCTCTAGCATTGGCTATCATCAGTGTTTTCAGATCTTAGCCATTTTGATAGGTGTAAGATGGTATCTCAGAGTTGTTTTAATTTAAAATTCTCTAATGGCTGAGGATGTTGAGCAATTCTTTAAGTGTCTTATAGCCATTTGGAATTATGTTGAGAATTCCCTATTTAGCACTGTACCTCATTTTAAAAATTGGATTATTTAGATTTTTGGCATCTAGTTTGAATTCTCTGTATATTTTAGAAGTTAGTCCTCTGTCAAATGCAGAGTTAATATAGTTTCCACTATGTAAGCTATTGTTTTGTCTTATTCACTCACTCACTCACACACACACACACACACACACACACACACACACACACATACACTTTAATTGAGATTCTCCATATAAGAGTTTATAAGAAAAAACATGTATTGTTTAATGTCTTTTTAACTGTGGCATCTACTGTCATTTCTAGTCAGTGCCTAAAATAGTCAGTTGTGAAATGCAGCTTCTTTGTGTATTAACTTAATACTTAAGTGAAGCTCCAATCCTTTGTAGTAAAGTTCCATCTCTGTATCTATCTCTTTGTGGAAGATTGCACTTTTCCAAGTATGAGTCTTTTTTTTAAAGATTTATTTATTTATTATGCATACAGTTTTACAGAAGAGGGCACCAGACCTCATCATAGATGGTTGTGAGCCACCATGTGGTTGCTGGGAATTGAACTCAGGTCCTCTGGAAGAACAGCCAGTGCTCCTAACCTCTGAGTCATCTCTCCAGCCCCCGTATGAGTCTTATAATATTGTACCCTCCTTGATGTTCTCATACTCTGCAACATTTCTATCTTTTCCATGAACCCATGGAAACTTTGTAATTAACATGATTAATACAATAATATTAAATAAATATATGTTATAAAATGTCAATATGTCCTTCCTATTTTCTTGAGGGCCAGCATTGGAATCCCAGCCATATTACTAAAAAGAAGCATTGCAGTCACTTGGAGAGGTCACATACAGGTCTGATCTAATCTGGGGAATCAGACAACAGCCAGTGATGCCCTCTGGATGTATGAGTTATGCATCCAGCTTCTATCTGTTGAGTCATATTTGAAGAGATGAAGAACAGAGGCAATCTTTCCTTAGTGATCTCTGCTCCAATATCAATTCCGTCAACAAAATAAATGTTGTCCTATCAAATGGTAATACAAATAATACCCATCAAAGCGTGTCATGACACACATCAGTAAATGACAAAACCCCACCCAGTTCCATATTCCTCCTTTTTGTACTCTATTCTAGTCACACTAGCCCTCCTAGAGATTTTATGATCTTCTTATTTATTCTTCCTTTTTAACACAGAAAGTCTCTTATCTAGGATAAGTCAATATTTATTTTGTTATTTTCCCTTTATATTTTTCAAATATAACTACCTTAAGAAAGGTTTTTGGACATCATTTTGACTAACTCAGCTTTTTTTTCCTTTTCTGCTGTCACTATAGGTACAGTGTGTGTGTGTGTATGTGTGTGTATGTGTGTGTGTGTGCATGCACGCACATGGACTTCAGTTCACAATTTGTTTATCTCTTCTTTATAAAGTAGAGCACTCGACCACAGAGTTCAGTTTCTTATCACACATTGTGCATTTTAGAACTTTCACAACACATACTAACGCTTTCTGTACTTGCCAAAACAATTTAGCTCCCATTCAAAACATTGATGTAATTCTTCATCTGTTTATAGCAGTAAGAGACAAGAGAATCTAGGTAGCACTCCAGGTGGGGTCACATTTTTAATGAGACACAGAAAATTATTGATATTATTCCAGTGAACAATAACATGCTGTAGAAAGAAAGAATAGAAAACAAGAAAGAGAATAGAGTAGGTACATCAGTGATAGCTATAATGAAGCTGAGCAAAGCTTCATTTATTAGAAACAAAAAGTAAAAAGCTTGAGAAAACAAAATTAACTTTATAATGAAAGTGATATAAAATATACAGCATTGGACCAGAGTGGATGAAGTGTGACAGAAGAGGAGGATGATTTAGGTTTGGACTCCAGATTAAGATTTTCTTTTTTAAGTGTGATGAGAATCTACAGATTAACAAGTGAGTTTAGGTTTTTAATGGGTTATTTTGTGTATTTAATGTTGCCTTTTGCATGAGACAGAGGAAAATAAATATGTTAGGGACTGTTGCAAGAGTTTAAGTTAGAGCCATGGTGAATTATTCTTGACTGCATCTATATTCAAAACAGAACCAAAGGAGTTTGCTGCATTGAGGGATGAACTTGCTAGTTCTTTCTTTGCCTTTCCCACCATCTCTTTCTGCAGGGTAATTCATTCTTACCATTTTTGAATTTTTTAGAACTTGAGCCAAATATGCTGATTCTCTAACAGTTTTATGCACATGTTGGCAAAATTAAAGTCTCTGAGTCAAGAAACCTTTGTGGTGAATCATTTTTTCCAGTGGTCTAACTTCTTTAAGTCTGCAATTATTTTCCTTCTTGTAAGCAAGATATCCTCCCTGGGTGGTTATGTTAATATGTGTTTCTGCATTTTTCCCACCCTATATGAGTTTAAACATACTCTCTGTTGGCAGGACTCATGTGCCCGCACAGTTTTACAGGTAAATAACTGATCCATTTCATTTGATTCTCTTCAAATGAGCTACAGTTCATTTCTCCTCAAGTTGTTTTTGGAAGATTTATATTAAAAGACTTTTATTTCAGTTCCTAAAGTATTTATCCTCTGGGCGTCTTCTCTTTCTTGTACAGTGGGAGACTAATTATTCTTCTTCTAATGAAGTTCTAAGTGCATCCCATATGGTGGCATATGTGTATGCAGACCAAAGATGTACTGGGATAGAACTAATAAATTTCTCTCTGAGGATTTTCTTACAAACTTCGCTTTGTAAGAGCAATCAGTTCAAAGATTCATGGACTCTAAATTTCCATAAAGTTTATTTGCTTTTCCCAAACTTCCTCATTTTACATATAGCCAACAAAGCCACAGAATCACTTAGCCTAGTCTTAAAAAAGCTGAAGGTTGGGAATCAAGAAACTCAAGTTCTAGTCCCCATCTGCTAGGAAAATTGTAAAATGTCTTTTATATTAGAGCCTTTTTATTTACAGATGAGAAAATTGATTCAAGTAAGAAATGAGGATATAAAATCCCAGGGAATTCATGCTCCTGCCTCCCATTCAAAGTTAAAATTCATTCCTTGAAAGTAATTGTTTATGTGTGTAAATGATATGAGTGAAATAATGAAATGATAATCTGAATACCTCCTGTTCAACCACACAAACTTACCTAACTAGTCTTAGGCACTAAATAAAAATTTTTGAAACAGATCCATTACATACATAGTATTATAATACCTGTTATATCTCAGGCAGTTTGCAAGTCATTTTTTATATAAATTAAGCAAGAAGACAATGATTAATGCACTAGTTTAATCTTTCCAACAAGCTAGTAATATATTGAAATAATAATAGCTTTGAGAGATGAGAAGCTGAAGTGAACCTTAGAAGGGCTGGAGAAACTGGCAAAAACTAACCAAACATCCATCCTTGGGTGTTCAAAATCAAGGCATAGCATAGAACCAAAGCAACAATTAACTTTTATGTGTATGTGTGTGTGTGTCAAGTGCAGCAATAACTAATTTACATATACTGTCACACTTTCCAACAAATGCCAACTAAGGGAAGAACATTTTAATTCAATCAAAAAACCAAAACTTAACATTTCTATGTATATTTATGAAGGCTGCAATTACTGAAAGAATCACAGTTTAAATACTCATCTGTGTGGCTTTTTTTTGCCTCCCTTCTTTCTTCCTTTCTTCTTCACTCCCTCCTTCCCTTGCTCATTCTCTCTCTCTCTCTCTCTCTCTCTCTCTCTCTCTCTCTCTCTCTCTCTCTCTCCAAATGAAGTAAAGATGAACTTGCCAAAACAAGTTTTATGTCACTTATGGCATTTAGACCTAAATATATATATATATACATATATATATTTCTCAATCTGTTGATATCGTAATTAAAAATATTATAGTATTTTAACTGTACACCAATATTATTAGCTTTAAAAACTGAACACTATCATAGATGCACTGAAACATTTTGAAATTAATAAGACCAAGAAATAAATGATAAATACTGAATGAATGCTAAAATATCAAGCTTAGTTTGGCTTTAAGGGACATTTTATAACCCTTAAATAATGCTATTCTTTACCTAGCCTTCTGCTTTTCTCCTCTGGGTTGCTAACATCTTCTATTGAACCTAGGAGAATGTTATTGTTTGGAAGTAACATGACCTCCACAGATTCAAGATTTCAAAACTCAGTATGAGCCTATGGCATTATTTAGGGAGGTCATGAAACCTTTAAAAGATGGGATCTTGACACATGAAATCAGTCATATGGAGGTGAACATTGAGCAATAGGGCATGGCTCCACTTCCTGCCAGAGTTAGCTCACAGTTATGATCGGTCCACTAAGACATATGTTAAGCAATGGGGCATCTTAGCACAAACTGAACTGTTCCTGCTGCACTGTTTGCACTGCCGTTCTTTCTTGTGGCAGACTGTTCTTATAAACTGTAAGACACATTTGATCTCTTTCTCTGGAAGTTGTTTCTGCAATGTATGGAGATTTTCACAGTATTGAGGTAAAGTGTCTCCATTCAAATGTCAGTAATTTTGTTCAATATTTCTTTAGTACTTGAAAGATACTATCATAAAATAGGTGATGTTTATCTGAAATTTTATGTTAGTGGGCTGCCTTATTGTTCTTTTGTTAGTTTTTGGTAAGCCTGGCCACTCAATCTAAAGGAAACCTTTTCCTCATATGTATTTCTGAGCCACATAGGACAACAACAAATTGAGACATGTAGAGTGTAAGTATTTATCTGGTAAATTCAGTCTTTCATTATTATCTATAAATTATTAAGACTAGAACTGGATGTTTTTGGCTGTTAAGTTAGGTAGTATTTGTTAGTTTCCTTTCAATGTATTTACTAATGAAACAAATGGAGGGAGCCAGAAAAGGAGAAAAAATGAGATGGGGATATGAATGGTAGTTAGTTCTGATAATGCCTTAGATTCAATTTTATTCTACATCCATTTTAATATTCTCTATTTAGTGAAGCTCTTAAACTATTTTCCAATGGCAAACTGATTTGGTGAAAAATGTAATGAATTTTGTCTAGGTTTTAACTTTGATGAATCAGTTTTACTGTGTGCATTTATGAGTTGCTACATAATGATTAGACATATGACATATTTACATGTGCATAATGATACAATTTGGGTGCCATTAAATTTACTGTAAAAGAATAGTAGTATATATGAGAAGGGGAATGACAGTTATTCAGGACCAGCCACAGATTAAACTTTTTGCATATTATTGTCTCTCATATTAAAATCATAAGCACCATATGATAACCTATATACTGTAGATCAAAATAATGAACTTGTAAGCATTTAATTGGTTTGTTCTAGATAACTTAGTAAGTGCTCAAATAGAGCATAAACATAAATCTATCTTAAATGGCTTTAAAGATACTTAATAATTTTTGTGTGTGTGTGTGAAGAACTAATTGCAAACCTAAACTACCTAGGCTGCTTTTTATTTAATCTTCTACAATTAAATATAATAAAAGATGCCATAATCTATATTTCTCCCATCAGAACTACCAAGCACTAACATATTTGAATATGTTCTGCTGCTTTCACTATGGATTTGGAAGAAAAATCACTAGGTCCGTTTATATTTATAAAGTAAAAATTTGTATTGAAAAAGTCAGGAAACAGAACATTTTTTATTTAAAAGTTTCTTTCTTAAACATACACATCATTTCTATCCTTCCCTCCCCTCTTCCAAATCATCTCCCAATTTTCCCCTACCTTATTCCCCATCCAGTCCTCAGAGAGAATAAGGATTCCCAGAGTAAGTCAATGCAATCTGGCAAATCCAGATGAGATAGGAAGGACCAAATACTTCTCCCAGTATCAAGGCTGAACAAGCTGTTCTTTTATAGGTAATGTGCTCCAAAAAGCCAGTTCATGCACTAGGAATAAATTCTGGTTCCACTGCCAGAGGCCTCACAAACTGCCCACTCCAGCAGAGTGTCATCCAGATTCTGAAAGCCTAGTTGAGTTCCATACAGGTTCCCAGGTATCAATACAAAGTGAGTGAGCTCCCAATAGCTCCCGAGGGTCAGCTGTCTCTCTGTGTTTCTTCATCATGCTCTTGATCCCTCTTTTCATATAATTTCTGAAACAGAACATTCTTACCATTAAATATTAGGTATGCCAAACTCTAAGCATCATATATCAAAGTAAGAAGTAGAAAGGAAAAAAGTAGGAGATTTATGGAAGTGAGAGAAGGGAATTTATGGGGTTTGGGAAGAGTGGTTCAGTTGACAAGATGTTTTCTGTGCAAATGTGAGGGCCAGAGTCTCCATCTGCAGAATTTATATGAAAATTGAAAGAGCATGCCAGCCAGCCACAGTAACAGATCTCCCAAAGTTGACATGGAATCTTTGGAGACAAATTAGCTTCCTAGATTAGATAAACCTTTGAGCTTTCTGTGAAGCCAGAGAACTTGCCTCAGTACATAACATAGAGTTACAAAAGAAGATATTCAATATCAATATCCAATGCTTATGTGCATGAAGTTGGTCATGCAAGCTCTTACACATGTATACCCATAAAGTGCATGTGCGTGTGTGCACACACACAACTCATATGCATACGATAAACAATAACAACTAAAAGGTATAAGAGAAAATTACTATAAACACTTTATCAAAACTAAAATTGTATCTAAGACCCTATTGCAGGCTCTTATTAGCTCCACACATCTGTATTTTCCCATGAAAACATTCACATGAGATACCTAGGACATAGTCTAAAGGGCAGGAGGCATGAGAGTCAATGGGATGAATTTTAACTTAAGATCCTCTAGCCTCAGTTTCCCTGAGAGATGGCACTGCAGGTGTAAGCTATCACATCTAACCAGCATTTGTCAAGATTTTTGATATGATATATTTACATTTTTATTTTGATATATGATATATCTATGATATATCTAAAGTTTGCTTTCTTACATCAACTTCTCCTCTGCTTAAGCTAACTTAATGGGATGATAGAGTAGGTGGTTGGTGAAGGCACAGAATATGACAAAGCAAAAGTTTTGTGGATACAGGTGGTTTCCGTTAAGAGACTCTACAATATAAGACTATTTGCTGCAGTCTAAGTTGGTGTTTGTACAGGAGGCTAAGCTATACTGCTCCCACAGCTTCATTATTTTGTGTGTCTACTTTCTGCATCTCACTATTTCAGCCTTAGCAGGAATTCTTATTTAGAAGATGTGGAAATGAGAGGATGAGATGTCATATCCATTAGAACAATGCTCCTCAACTACCCTAATGCTGAGACCCTTTAATATAGTTTCTCATGTTGTGGTGAATCTTAAGCATCAAATCGTTTTTAGTTACTATTTCATAATTGTGTTTTTGCTATTGTTATGAGTTGTAATGTAAATATCCGATATGTAGTATATCTGCTATGTGACCCCGGCGAAAAGTTCATTCAACCCTCAAAGGGGTCAGGAACTACAGGTTGAGAACTGCTGCTTGAGAATACCCATAATATTTTGAATTTACCACTCTGCCACCAAGAACCATCTAGCCCCGCAATGCTTCCCCTAGACTCCAGTTCTTGAAATTGAGATTGATTGTATGAAGTCATACCCAACTGCCTTTTTGCTTCTGTTCAACTTTCCTACTGTTGTTTATTATTGTCATTTAAATATTACATAAAGCATTAAATGTGGAATTTTTAAGGTTTTAAAATATCTACTGAATTCTAAATTTAAAGCATTTCGATATATTGCTATTGTTCTAGATGACAATTCATTTGACCCAAGATTTCATCTTCCTCTTCTTCCAGCTTCTTAACTATATTGTGAATTATTGCATACGTGTCTGACCTTCCAGTTCTTACAGCATTTTTGTTCTCTTCCTCATTTTATTTTTGTTTCCTCCACCCCTAGCCAAGTATTTGATATGGATACAATGAAGGAACTGACAACTGGACTTAAAAAGATCATGATCAGCTCTCAAAATATAAAGTTTATTCCTAGTACCTTGATTCTTTTAAAGTAAAAGAAATATTTTACAAAAATTCTCACACTGAATAAAAATTTTCAAGCTGAAGATGTGCTGAGCTTTTGGACTATGGAAAAGAGATTTTTAATATACTCAACAGCAGACATCATGCTCTTCACTTAGGATTTTACTTCGACCGACTAACTTAATAGAGTTCCAGAAAGGCTTACAGCAACACTGCTAGGAACAATTGCTTAGCAAAAGAATTCCTTTCACATGTTATGGAAACTTCTATCTAAAAGACAATGGATGCATTTGTAAGAATTGCTCAACTAATGCATTTTTCTCACATCATTTTTCAGAAATATTTTCTAGTTATTTTTAATATGAAAATAAGAGGTATAAAGACAGCAACAATTGCTACTGCAGAGACCAAAATAAATATTCCAGTCTTAAAAAACACAATTTTCTCTGCTTTTTCCAATATTAAATGCTAGCATTGTCTGCAACTGTTTTCAAGGCAATGTGTGAATTCATTCAGGCACATTTTAAAGCTTATGATTATTAGCTTTCCAAACTTGTGAGCATCCCTGGTGGTCTTTTCAAGGTTTGTGTCCTCTAGCTGACTTTCAGTTTCTGCCTGCCAACTATTATTGGAACATGGACCATTTTAAAGTATAATCACACCAGCAAAAAGGTTTATTTCCCATTCTTTTGTTGCCTTGATATACTACTAGTTTCAAATGCCTAATTTATACTTGAAAGAAAATGTGTGATGCCCTTGCTTTCCATTTCTAGAGATCCAATAGAATACTAGGATGTGTGGTAATCATCTATTCATAACTTCAGAGAACCAGTGTATAACTTAAGTAGGATAAAGTTAGAATAAGCCAACAGCTTAAAAATGTATCCTGGAAATTTTGACAGCATGGGTATATCCCAAAGCACTTTTAAAATAAAGCTAACAACAATGTTTTTTTTTAATAATAGTAATTATTATTTTTATATATTATATCTAAGAATAAGTATTGTATATAACACAGTAAGTATTGTATATATCTCTTGATACCATATTGATCTTGATTTTACTGAGTTGGAAAATTGGGGCTCAGTGTTGACACTTAATCAAATCTTAAAATGTCAAGCTAGAAGTTGACTTGAATTATTCCTGTTTTTAACACCATTATGAAGCATTACTCTGAGCTGCCAGCTTTAAAGTAGTGGTAAGAACACAGTAAATTCCTGTTGCAGGGTTCATGTCAAATGTAAAATTATTTTTGATAAAACATGTTTAGAGAATGTTTAGAAAAAAATGGATAACTAAACAAATCAAATATAAAACTGAGAAAGGTAGATCTGAAGTTCAGATTTGGTTTACAATAACACTATCACATAATGTTGCAGTGACAGAAACATCTGAGTAGAAGGCAATGAAGATCATAGGCATACATGGAGCCAAGAACTTGGGAGATGGAAATAGCAACCCAAGCAAAGATTCTAAAGAAAGAATATATTTGACAACATTGTGAAAAAAAGGAATGAGTACAGCCAGAGTAGAAATTAAAGACAGAGGTTAAAGATAAGGTAAAATAATAAAAACCAGATGATATTATATACTGCTTTTCAGCATTAATTTTAGGCATTGTGTCATGATAGGGTCTGTGCTAATCTATCCTACACAACCAAACAAATACTTCTGTGTTAAGTTTTATAATGACAAAACATGAGTCTGCCTAACAAAACCATTAAGGGCTAAAATTCCACACTAGTCTTCAGTTCCTAATGTAATTGAGAAATATACTGAGCCGATAGACATTTAATGTTCCAGTCAGCAGGTAATCATGTTCCAGTGTCTAAAATTCCCCTTCGTTTCCTCTGTACAAAATATACTATGACTGCAAACTTGCAGGGAAGCAGCTGGCACAGCAGCTAGGAAAACTCAATTTCCAAGGAAAGTTTGGAGTATGTAGAAATCTCAAGACATCACTACATAATCTAAAAGAACAAGTTTGCTTTGAAAAGCCAGTTTGTTAAATCCAGAGAAATGTCCCCAAATCCTCACAATAGAGGATGGATTGAAGCCCAAGTTGAACCTCCATCAATGTAGCTTGGTAAATGACTTTAGGATCAACTTAATCCCTTCTCTTTTCTGGCCAGTTCCACAGGAACTATCATTTTAGAAGATAAGGGCTCTGTTGCCCCAATACACATTTATCTCTCTCTCATCTTAGAGAACAGTAAGCCTCTAGGATGCAGTAAGACTTTATTGGTGCTTATGTCATATGATGCTTAAATCATCTTGTGAAATGAGAACAAACACATAGTTGAATTTTTCCAACACCAAAAATATAATAGACAACTATCTGAATTCCACAAAAACTTCTATTTAACATGGCACACAATGAAACTCCTTTCTAATAAATTTATTGATTCAAGTATCATGTTCAGCAACTACACTAAGTGTGTAGGTGTATAGTATATAATAGACACTGATAAGCCTCAGTTGATGTTTTTGTATGTCATATAATGAAAACAATACAATATATGACAGATAACTGGTGAAAAAGACTTAATTTGTTGAACAGGTAGGTGAATGAATAATTTGATGAATGGGTAGGTGAATGGATAGATGAGTCAAAAGACAAAGGGAGAAATTAATGAATAGCACAATTCAAGAGCTTTTAAAAATAGAACTTGCCAATATTAATTGACAGCAAATATTTTCTGTGATCAATGTAAAAGATCCAATTACACCCAATCCTGAGATGTTATGATTCTATAATGTTCATATCACACATTGCAAAATTATATTACATACTATTTTTTCTTTTTATACTCAAGACTTTGTTCTAGTAAAAATTATATACATGAAATAATATAAACTTGGAACTTAAGAATCACTGAAAATTGAATGCAATTAAATTCCACTTAAAGATACAATAATATGTATGATTCCCATATGGTTTTAGTAGACTCTTGTTTTTATATAAAACAGCATTAACTAAAGCACTTCAGAACAATGCAGTTTTGTTTTTATTTCATAATTAAGAGAACTGAGCTGAGAGAGATATTTAAAAGAATTGGTCTAACTTCATTTATTGCTGCATGAATTTCTTTTAGGTGTACTCATCTCTGATAAATAAAAGCATTAGATAATTTTAAACTCAGTGAAACTGCAGGGAAATACCATATTTAAATGAGCAGAAATAGTGCACACTACAATTTGCACATGCCCTTTAGAAAGAGTACACTTATTTTTAAAGGGCCATAACTGAAAATATCCAAAGTCTTTACAGATTTTTCTTTTCCAGATTTGTTAAAGTTAAAAATTAATCTAATGACCCCAAGTCTATGTTTCTTGTTTTACAACATAGTTTATTGATTTTCACAGGTGTAAACAAAGCTTCCTACACAATTCATTGATCAAAAGTAAGATCTAAAAGCTTATTAACTCTATTGTCAAGAATGCTCATTTATTTTAAACTTTTTTTTAACTTACTGAGAGAACAACAGGAGGAGAGGCCCTTTCTCCTTTTACATCTAAGCCATGATAGATCATATGCATTATAGTTTCTAAACAGCATTTTAGAGAAACACATACATTTGAAAACATGCTATTTTTGAATGAAATATTCTAAACATTTAGTGTTAACTTGACACAAACTAGAATTACTTGGAAAGAAAAAACACCAATTGGAAAAATGTCTTCAGCAGACTGGACAGTGGGTAGAGTAAGCCTGTAGTATGCTTCTTGATTGACTATTGATATGGCAGATAACAACTTACTGTGGGCAGTGATGCACTGAGATAGTTATCTAGAGAACGATCTAAGAAAATTTCAAGAAAGAAATCTGAGAAAGCCATGATGAGCAAGCTACTATGCAGAGTTTCCTCCTGGCTTCTGCTTCAGATCGTACCTCCAGGTTGTACCCTGAATTCGTGCCATGACTATCCTCAGTGATGGAGTGTAACTAAGAGTTGTAAGCTAAAAGAAACCCATTCTTACCCACTTTGCTTTTGGTCATGGTGTTTTATCACACCAGTAGAAACCCTAACTAAGTTAATATCATATTATTTATTATATAATATTGTTTAATAGATTATTATAAGTTTAAGTATTGAGAAAGCATGGTTACTTAATGCATAGTCTTTGATTTACTAAATTCCTAGCACAATATAACCATGGCATGGAAGATTAATAGAGGAAAGAGTTAATATTTTGGAAATTATTTTTGGATATTTCTTATGTTAGAGGGACTCATTGGTAGAAGTTTTTAATCTTTGTCACCAGAATTTAAACAGATTAATGATTCAGTTCTCATATATCTTTAGAGTTTCCATGTATAGAATCTGAGTGCAATCTGGGTAGATGGCTCTCTGTTTGTATTCATGGGCTCTGATCTGTGTTCATTTATCAGTTTTTATCTTTGACTGAACATCATCATCCAAAACAGAAAAGTTCTGAGAGTGAATGACTGTGCTATTAATAACCATGTCAGCACAAACACAACCAGGACAGTGGGGATTTAGCATCTCTGTATAATTAGCTGAGTGCAGGAGAGTTTGTGTTCTGTTTTCTCATGTACAACATCCTGTTTATAAAGGAAGATTATTTTTAACATTATTATACACAAATGTATTTCAATATAAATTTTGTCTCTCTAGTTCTTCCTATTCTATTCATGTAAATTTCTGTGTTTCTGGTGAAATTCTTTTGTCCTGTAGTGTTTTTTGAATAGTTTTTCTGGAAAGTACCCTCAGTAGCTCTGAAATTGTTCCTGCTGTTGTATGTACGGAGAAGCTTTGTCTTTCCAAATATACTACAAGCTCACATTATTCTATCACCATCAGGAATGAAAAGACAGGAAAGTGGTCATATGCTTAACAGATCAAATGAACACAGCATACTTCTGTCTGTAATGTCTTCCTTTCCTTTTATCACTATATTCCAGCTATGTTGACCTACTTATTGTTTATGAACTAAGAATACTGAGCATAATGGGTCTACAGTACTCTCTTCTTTATAGACTCTTACATGTCTTTGTTATTTATTTTAAGATTAGACTCTATTTTCTCTTTTAAATTTTTTTGCTGAAAAATTAATTCCTGGGAACAAAGACAACACCCGCAACACAAACTTCATCTACATGATGCCTACATCTTCCTCTGTGGTCTTAGTCCTTTAGCCTGAACTCCCTACTAAGCGCCTTTGTTCACTATACTTTGTACTTCTTCTTTATCATCCTGTGTTGAGTTGGTAAAAAATAACTATTACACTCTTAAACTATAGCATGTAATGCTTGAGACTTATTCATCTATGATTCATATTTTAAAGTATGTTAGGTACATAGTCTGGACTCAACAAATTCATGTGTTTTTTTAAAAAAATTCTGAAAATTTTTTAAAAATTTAAAGGCTAAGAAAAGAATATTCATCTAAACAATGGTTATGGAAAAGACAAGTATATTGCAGTTTATTTGAGAGAAAATTTAAGTGATATGATTATACTAGGAAAATTTTTCTTTTGCTTTTGAGAGCAAAACTGTCTTTGATATCATTCCCTATAGAATATGTAATGATTACCAAAATTTATACACATCCTGGAAATATTTCTATTTTGAGAACTCTTTCAATGTATCTCCTTTTTAAGAGAAACTAAATGGTGCAAAGATCTGTTCTAAAATTTGTCTATATATGAGCAAAAATACCAACATGTATTGATATCATACAGTGATTATTTAAAATATGATATTAAGTCCTGGTATAAAAAAGCAGTAGAATAAAATAGTCTGTCCATTTTATGCTCATGGCATCTCACATTAAACATTTAGTGACATTTAGCCTCAGCCTCTTTAAAGTAGCTATTGAGGGCCTAAGCAAAACAATATGTTTAAACAAAGTATTTAGATATATTTCACTCCTGTGCTGTTACTACAAATGAAAATTAACTCACCCAGTCAGAGCTGTTTTTAGAGATTATAATGGTCTGAGTAAGGAAGACCTTCACAAGCACATATATTCAAATGTTTAGGCACCAAGCAGTGCAACTCTTTGAATGGATTAGAAGGATTAGGATTTAACACCTTGTTGGAGTAAGTATGGCTTTATTGGAAAAAGTGTGTCACTGAAGCATGGGCTTTGGGGTTTCAGAATTCCATGCCAGGTCCAGGTTCTCTCTCTCTCTCTCTCTCTCTCTCTCTCTACCTATGAATTAGTAGCAAGCTCTCAGCACTGGTTCCAACACCTGTTTTCATGCCATCATAGCCTCCACAATGATAATAATGAACTAAACCTCTAAAACATTAAGTAAACTCCCAATTAAATGCTTTCTTTTGTAAGAGATGCCTTGATCATAGCGTCTCCTCACAACATCACTAAGACAGAAGTTTATACCAAAGTTAGGTATTTTGTGGTAAGCCTGATTATAGTGATTTCAGAATGTAGACTATGGGACTTTACATTAGAAAAGTAGTTGATATCTTTAAATGGTGCTTAATAAGCCATAGGAGCAGGAACATTGGTGTCCAGAGCAATGTAAAGTAGCCCAGCTCAAGAAGTTTTAGAGGGCAAAAATATTAGTAATGATCCTAGAGACCATTGTGATCTTTGGCAAAGAATGTGATTGTGTTTTGTCATTGCTCTGAAAATTTAATGGAAGCCAAATTGAAGAGTTTGGATGAATGGAGTTGGTACATCAGATTCAAGACAGTCTAGTATTGACTGTCAATTGGTTATTGTTGATTAATTTTATGCAGATATGCAACAAAAAGAGAGCACGCAGGGCAAGGAAAATGGTGAAATATAGTTGGAGGAGAAAATGGAAATTAGAAAGTGTTTGTTTGAGTCAAGTCCAGTGCTCAAGGAGATTAAAAAAGTATAAAGAAAAGCTAATGCTAAATAGAATAACGGGAAATGGTGACCTCATGGCAAGTCTGACCCCAGCTAAGATTCTAACTTCTGAAAAGGAACTTAAAAAAAAAAAAAAAAACTTAAACAGTGAATGAAATAAAGAAACCAGCAATAAATAAATAAATAAATAAATAAATAAATGAAAAGAAAAAAAGAAAAGTCTTATGCAAATGAAATTGAAGGAGAGGCACATGTTCCAGACAACAGTTGGCAATTTTGGCCATATGATTATGGCTTTAGAGTCAAAGATACGAAAAAGAGTCCATTGAATGTCTGTTTGTGGCTAAGTTAAACCGCAAAGACCAGGGGTGTGTGATGGGGAGGGGGAATTTGCATAAGTCTGGAGAGGCTATTGCATAAAGTTGTAAAGGTGCAGCTTAGATAGATGTTGGAAATGTCAGAATCATGGGATACCTGATCAGAAAAGCCGTAAACCACGTATGGATCTAGCCCAAAAGATGATTGGGCTAGAACTGGATATGATTCAATACATAAAGCTGAAAGCAATTGAAAATCTGAATTTGGAGATATCTCTGACGTTAGATGTGGAATTGTGGAATGTGTGTTTTGTCTTGCTAGGTTTTGGACTTAATTTTGGTTCAGGATTTTCTCACTATGCCTTCTTTTCTCCCTTTTGAAATGGCAATATGTCTTTTATTTCATTGTATAGTGGAAGTATGTGATCTACTCTTTTATTTTGATTTTATAGTTAAGTTTCAGTTAAGAGATTATCATAAGTCTCAGATCTCAGAAGCAACTTTGAAAGCTGGATTTCTAGACAGTATTGATACTGTGATAGACTATGGGGATCCTTAAACTGGACTGGATACATATCTGCATTTTGATATAGCTACAGGCCTATGAACGTCAAGGGATAGAAGTAAACTAAAGCTGGTGGATGTCAGTCACAGTTTGAATAAGAGTGGACTATATAGGCTCATATATTTGAATGCTTATTCACCAGGAAATATAATTCTTTGATAGAAATAAAAGGATTCTGAGGTGTGGTTACTGGAGTAGGTGTGGAATTATTGGTGGAAGCGTGTCACTGGGGGTGGGTTTGAAGCTTCAAAATTCCATGCCAGGCTTGGGAGCACGCTCTCTTTCTCTTTTTCTCTCTCTTTCTGCATACAGATCAATACGTAGCTAACCACTGTAGACCCCCGTGATTGCTGCTTTAGTATTTATGACTTCATATAGGCTTTGCTCATTTGTTTCAGAGGGTCTTTTCTCTTGCTGTCCTCTGTCCCCTCTGTCTCCCCTACTCCTTCCCCCTCTTCCTTGGGATTCCTTGTGCTCTGGAGAGAAGATGATTTGATAGAGACATCTTATTTAGAGCTGTGTGTTCCAAGATATCTCTCTCTCTCTCTCTCTCTCTCTCTCTCTCTCTCTCTCTCTCTCTCTCTCTCTCTCTCTCCAGATCAATATGTAGCTCTCAACTATTGCTATAGCACCTTTTTACATGCTGTCATAATCCCCATCATGTTTATAATGTACCAAGCCTCTGAAGTTCTAAGCAAGCCCCCAGAAGCTTTATTTTATAAGCGTTGGCTTTTGATTTCTGTTTGATTGTGGAGTCTTTGATGCTGCTGCCCCACTGTGTAAAAGTTGTTTTCTAGTTAGTAGGTAAGCAGAGAGTGAACCAAAGTTCACTGGAGATGCACACCACTGCTGCAGCAATTGGGCAGGGCAATAAAGAGTCTTTGAGACACAGGCCTCAGGTGCATAAACTTCAGGGAAAAATGGGTAGAAGGTAGTGTAAGAATACATTCAACAACATAAAGAGTATTATAGCAACTCCAGAAACTACAGGTTCCATAAGCAAGACATGAACATCTTAATGTAGATGAAGCAGAAGAAAACTATCTTTAAATAACTTTATGAAGATAATAGAAGCCCTTAAAACAGAAAGAAAAATTTCCTTTAGGAAATGGAAGAAAATACAAATAAATTAAAAGAAATCAATAAATCACATAAGAAACTCAAGAAACCCAATAAAGCCAAAAAAAAAAACAAAAACAAAAAAAACAATTAAACAATTAAACAATTAAAAAATTAATTAAGCAATTAAACAGACAAAGGAAATAGTCCAATAAATAAAAATTAAATAGTGGTAGTAAAGCGAACACAAACTGAGGAACGTCTGGAAAAGGAAAAATCTAAATAACTAGGAACTACAGAGACAAGCATCACTAACAGAATACAAGAGATAAGAGAGAAAATCCTGGGCATTGAGGATACAATAGAGAAAATGGATTTATTGGGTAAAATAATGTTAAATGCAAAAAAAATTAATACAAAATATTTAGGAAATCTGGGACAACGTGAAAAGACCAAACCTAAGAATAATAGGGATAAAAGAAGAAGAGTTCCAGCTCAAAGGCACAGAAAAATATATTCAATAAAATCATAGAGAGAAATTTTTCCAATCTAAAGTAAGACATGCCTATGAAGGTACAAGAAGCTTACAAAACACTAAATAGGTTGCACCAAAACCTTCTCCTAGCCACATAATGATAAAAGCATTAGACATATAGAATAAAGAAATAATATTAAGAGCAACAACAGAAAAAGGACAAGTAACTTAAAGGCAGACCTATGAGAATTACACCCAACTTCTTAATGGAACCTCTGAAAGGCAGAAGTTCCTGGACAGATATTCTGCAGACACTAAGCAACCATGGATGCTAGTCCAGACTACTATACCCAGTGAAACTTTCAATTGTCATAAACAAAGAAAACAAATATTTCACAAAAATAGACTTAAACAGTACATAACCACAAATTCAGCCCTACAAAAAGAAAATTCCAACCCAAGGAAGTTAGCTACACCCATGAAAACACAGAAAATAGATAACCTCACGCCATTAACTCTCTCAAAAAAAGAAACACACACACACACACACACACACACACACACACACACACACACACACAAAACCAACACCAAAAAAAAAAAACCCCAGAAATAACGACTAAAAATCACTGGTCATTAATATCTCTTAATCTCAATGGACTCAATTCACTTATAAAAAGACACATGCTAACAGAATTGGTACAAAAGAAGAATCCAGACTTCTGCTGCATACAAGCAACACACCTCAATCTCAAGGACAGAAATCACTTCAGGGTTAGTATTGGGAAAATTTACCAATCAAATGGACATAAAAAGGAAGCTGCTCTTGGTTTGTGAGAATTTAGTTGAGAATTTTTGCATTGAAGTTCATGAGGGAAATTGGTCTGTAATTCTCTTAATTTTTTCCTTTTTAATTTATTATGAATAAAGTCATATTTTTTATCCATGTATATCCTTGTTCACGCTCCCTTCCCCCTCTTGCCCCTTCCAGTAAATCTCTCTTCTCCATATCACTTTATCTTCTCCCCAGCAAGGGCTGGAGGTCTCAAGGTCCCACTCCTGGCAGATCCACTCCAAGCATCCACTCCTGGCAGATCCACTTTCCTCACGTAAACATCAAGACTGGGTCAGGTGTTCCTCTAGAGGGAGTGGGATCCACAGTGCTGGTCCAAGGTGTGTCAGATCCCAAGCTGTTCAGTGGTAGTGGTTTGCAGCTTGGACATGCTTTGCTTTTTACTTTTTGTTTAGAGTCCAGTAATGAGTGAGTACATTCCCTGCTTATGTTTCTAGGTTTGTGATACCTCCTGAGGAGAATATTCTCCAAATCCATGCATTTGCCTACAAATTTTAGGATATCATTTTTTTCCTACTGCTGAGTAATACTCCATTGTGTAGATGTATCACAGTTTGTTAATCCATTCTTCAGTTGAGGAGCATCTAGGTTGTTTCCAGGTTCTTGCTATTAATGAATAATCCTGCTATGAACATAGTTGAGCTAATGCCTTTGGAGTGAGAATGAGCAACTTTAGGGTATATGCCCAGTAGTGGTATTGCTGGATCCTTGGGAAGATGAATTCCCAGTTTTCTGATTGTCATACTGCATTCCAACGTGGCTGAATAAGCTTACACTCCCACCAACAATGGAGGAGTATTTCTCTTGCTCCGCAACCACTCCATCATAGGCTGTCATCTGTGTCTTTTATCTCAGCCAATCTGACTGGTGAAAGTTGGTATCTCAAAGTTGTTTTGATTTGCATTTCTCTGATGACTAAAGATGTTGAGCCTTTCAGCCAATTGTAAGTCTTCTGCTCAGAATTTCCTTTTTAGTTCTGAAACTCATTTTTTTGGATTGGGTTATTCAAGGTTTTGGGTTCTAGTTTCTTGAGTTCTCTAGATATTTTAGAGATCAGTCCTCTATCACTTGTAGGGTTCGTGAAAATCTTTTCCCATTCTTAGGCTATCGTTTTGTCCTATTGACTGTGTCCTTGCCTTTACAGAAGCTTCTCAGTTTCAGGAAGTCCCACTTATTGTTTTTAGAGTCTGTGTCACTGGTGTTATATATAGGAAGTGGTCACCTGTGCCAATTTGTTGGAAGGTATTTCCCACTTTCTTTTCTATCAAGTTCAGTACAGTTGAGTTTATGTTGAGGTCTTTGATCCACTTGGGTTAGAGTTTTGTGCAGGGTAACAGGCTTGGATCTATTTGCATTTTTCTACACACGACCCACCAGCTATTCCAACACCATTTGTTAAAGATCTTTCTCTGTTACATCTTTGAGTGGCTTAGGAATTAGGATTATTATACATTCATAAAAAGAGTTTGGCAATATTTCTTCAGTTTCTACTTTATGGAACAATTTGAGGAGTATTGGTATTAGTTTTATTTTATTTTATTTTATTTTATGAATGTCTGGTAGAATTCTGTACTGAAAACATCTAGGTCTGGGCTTTTTTTTGCTTGGGAGACTTTTAATGACAACTTCAATTTCCTTTGGGGTTGCAGGTCAGTTTAGGTCTTTAATCTAATCATGATTCAATTTTGGTAAGTGGTACCTGTCCAAAAACCTATCCATTTCTTCTAGGTTTTCCATTTTTTGGAGTACAGAATTTCAAAATATAACCTGATAATTCTCTGGATTTCCTGGGGGTCTGTTGTTATGTCCCCATTTTCGTTTCTGATTTTGTTAATTTTGATATTCTATTTCTGCTTTTTGGTTAGTTTGGACAAGGGTTTATCTATCATGTTGATTTTCTCAAAGAATCAACCCTTTGATTCATTGATTCTTTGTTTTGTTCTCTTTGTTTCAATTGTATTGATTTCAGCTCTAAATTTGATTATTTCCTGCCATCTATTCCTTCTAGGTGAGTTTGCTTCTAATTGTTCTAAGGCTTTCAGTTGTGTTGTAAGATCTCTTGTGGGATTTCTCTAGGTTTTTCATGTAGGCATCTAGTGCTATCAGTTTTCCTCTTAAGACTGTTTTCATTGTGTTCCATAAGACTGGGTATATTGTGAATTCATTTTCGTTAAATTCTAGGAAATCTTTGACGTCTTTTTTAATTTCTTTCTTTACCCAGAGGTGGTTCAGTTTTGTGATGATTAGTTTCCATGAATTGATAGGCTTTCTGCAATTTTTGACGTTGTTGTACTGTAACTTTAGACCATCCAACACATTGACACAAGTGACCACTTTCTAAATATAATACCAGTAGCACAGACACTAAGAAGAGCTAATAAGAGGGATCACCTGAAACTGAGAAGGTTCTGTAAGGGCAAGGACACTGTCAATAAGACAAAATGACAGCCTACAGACTGGGAAAAGATCTTCACCAATCCTACAACTGGGGAAGAGGATAAGGGATTGGGGAGAAGGGAGGTTGAAGGCAGACAGGGAGGGATTGAGAGGGAGAAGGGAGTGAGAGCAAGGAGATACATGGACGAAAAGAGACTATTTTCTAAAAAATAACTTAATTAATTAAAAAAGAAGCCAGCTGGTATAGCTATCCTATTATCTACCAAAATAGATTTCATACTGAAATTAATAAAAATAAATGGAGAAAGAAATTGTATATTCATCAAAGAAAAAACCTTCCCAAGATGAAGTTTCAATTCTGAACATCTATGCACCAAATATTAGAGCACCTACATCTATAAAGGAAACGTAACTAAAGTTTAAACCACCTACCAATCCTACACACTAATAGTGGGAGACTTCAACAACCCACTTTCTTCACTGTGTGTGTCTACCAGACAGAAACTTAAGAGAGAAATAAGAAAATTAACAGATGCTATGACTCAAATGGAAGTCAAAGACGTCTATAGAACATTTTACCCAAGCACAACACAGTATACCTTCTTCTCAGCACCTCATAGAACCTTCTTAAAATTTATCACATATTCGATAACAAAGCTAATCTGAACAGATTTTAAAAAATGGAGTAACTCCTTCTACCTTATTGGACCATGATGGCTTAAAGTTAGAATTCAACAACAACACAAACCACAGAAAGCCTACAAAATCATGGAAACTGAACAACACTCATTTGAATCATCACTGGGTCCAGGAAGACATTACTGTCTGGAATTCAATGAAAATTAAGGCACAACATATCCAAACTTACAGGATACCATTAAAGCAGTGGAAAACAGAAATGTTATAACACTAAGTGCCTACATGAAGAAAGTAGAAAATCTCTAATTTTATTTCTGGCACCTTGGAGCTCATTCCCTCCAGAGGAACCCCTAACCCAGTCTTGATATTAGGATGAGGAAATCTGACCTGCGTGGAGTGGATACTGAGCTAATCCACCTTGGGATCTCATGCTCTTTCTGGGGGGGGGCAGGGAGGGAGGCTAAAGACTGACAGGAAGGGGTCGTTGGGAGAGGGAAGGGAGTTGGAACAAGGGAATATATGGTTTTGAAAAACAAAACTTTATTCTATAAAAATAAAAAAAAAGAAAGTAGAAATTCTCACAAAACACTTAGCAAAACAAAAAGCTCTAGAAAAAAAGAAGTAAAGTCACAGGGAAGGAATAGATGCCAGAAAATAATCAACTTGTAAGATGAAATCAATAAAATTGTTACAAAGAAAACAAAAGAAAGAACCAGTTAAAGAAAGAGTGAGAAAATCAATAAGATAGGCAAACCCTTATACAAACTAACCAAAAGGAAGAAAGAGAATATCCATATTAACAAAATCAGAAGTGAAAAGGGTGACATAACCATACACACTGAAAAAATACAGAGAATCATTAGATCATATTTTCAAAACTAGTGCTCCACAAAATTAGAAAATCTAAAAGACATGGACAATTTTCTGGATGGTTATCACATACCAAAATTAAATCAAGATCAAATAAACAATTTAAATAGACCTCTAACTCCAAGAAAACAGAAATCATCAATAGTCTCTCAAACAAACAAATAAAAAAATTCCAGGGCACAGAATTCTACAAGTATTTCAAAGAAGAGCTAAGATCAATAGCTCTTAAATTGTTCCATACAATGCATAGAGAAGAAACATTAGCAAACTCTCAATGAGACTACGTTCACTCTGGGACCCAAAGCACACAATGATGCAACTAAGAAAGAGAATTACAGACCAGTCTCCCTCATAAACATCAATGCAAAAATACTCAACAAAATACTAGCAAACCAAATCCAAGAACACTTAAAAAAAAAAAAAAAATCTACATGATCAAGTAGACTTCATCCCAGAGATACAGGTATGATTTAACATATAAAAAAATCTGTCAATGTAATCCAACATGTAAACATAAAAAACAAAATACAAAAACACATGATTATCTCACTAGATGCTGAAGAAGCCTCTAACACGATACAGCACCCCTTTGTGATAAAAGTCTTAGAGATATCAGGGTTACAGGAAATATACTTAAATATAATAAAGTATATCTACAGAAAACCAATAACCAGCATTGAACTAAATGAAAAGAAATTCAAAACAGTCTCACTAAAATCAGGAACAGGACAAGGCTGGTTCTTTTGTTTGTTTGTTTGTTTTGTTTTGCTTTTGTTATGAACAAAAAAGTCACGTTTTCTATCCTTGTATATCCTTATTCAAAGTCCCTTCTCCCTCCCACCACATGAGGTCATTCTCTCTTCTCCACAGCTCCCCATCCCCACCATGGGCAGGCAGTCCCAAGGTCTCACAGTCCCAATATTGCTTAGTTCAGTCTCCACTCCTGGCAAATCCAGTTTTCTCCCCTCAGCATTGAGAGTGAGTCAGGTGTTCCTCTAGGGGGAGTGGTGATTTAATCTCCCTAAGTTTATTTAATATAGTACTCAAAGTTCTAGTTAGAAAATGAAACAATGTAAGAAGATCAAAGGAATACAAAATGAAAAGGAAGAAATAAAACTTTCTTTATTTGCCGATGATATGATTGTATAAATAAATGACACCCAAAATTCTATCACGAAACTCCTGCAGATGACAAGCACCTTCAGAAATATGAAAGGATAGAAGATTAACTAAAAAAAGTCAGTAGATCTTCTACACCCAAATGATAAACAGATAGAGAAAGAAATCAGGGAAATATAACCCTTTATAGTAGCCACAAATACCATAAAATAACTTGGGGTAGCTCTAATGAAAAAAAGTGAAAGTCCTGTATAACAAGAATATTAAGTCATTGAAGAAAGAAATTAAACAAGATATTAAGAAATGGAAAGATCTCTCATGGTCTTGTCTAGGTAGGATCAACATAGTAAAAATGGTAATTATAACAAAATCAATCTATAGATTCAGTGCAATCCCCACCAAAATCCTATCAAAACTCTTCACAACCTCAAAAGAAAATACTCAATTTCAAAACAAAAAATCCAGTTCAGAAAAAAAAAAAAAACCTAAACAATAAAGGAAGTTTTGGAATCATCACCATCCCTGTCTTCAAGGTTTACTATAGAGATACAGTTATAAAAACAACCTGATATTGGCATAAAATTGAGATACTGGCCAATGGAATCTAATTAAAACCCAGATATTAGTTTACATACCTATGAATCCCAATTTTTGACAAAGAAGTAAAAAATGCAATGGAAGAATGATAGCATCTTCAACAAATGGTGATGGCATAACTGGATGGTGGCACATTGAAGAGTGCAAATATATCTATACCTATCACCCTGCACAAAACTCAAGTCTAAGTAAATCAAAGACCTTAACTAAATGCAGTTATATTGACCTAATAGAAACTTGGAAATAGCCTTAAAAGCATTGGCACAGGAGACAACTTCCTAAATATAACATCAGTAGCACAAACATTGAGAGCAACAATTAATAAATGAGACCTCCTGAAACTGAGAAACAGTTCTATAGGGCAAAGGATATGGTTAATATGACAAGATGAAAGCCTACAGAAAGACAAAGTATCTTTACTAATTCCACTTTTGACAGAGGACTTATCTCCAAAATATATATATAAAAAAACTCAAGAAATTGGACACCAAAAAACCAAATAACCCAATTAAAAAATAGAGTACAGATATAAACAGAGAATTCTCAGCAGAAGAATCCCAAATGGCCCAAAAACATTTAAAAGAAGTGTTTAACATCTTTAGCCACCAGGGAAATGCAAATCAAGATGACTCTGTAATACCAACTTACACCTGTCAAAATGGCTAAGATTAAAACACTGATGACAGCCTATGCTGGAGAGGATGCGGAGAAGGGGAAAATTTTTCTATTACTGGTGGGAATATAAATGCTTACAGCAGCTCTGAAAAGCAATATGGCATTTTCTCAGAAAATTGGGAATCACCCTTTCTTTTAGGTCCTAGCAATACCATTCTTGGGCATATACCCAAAAGGTGCTTAACCACAACACAAAGACACTTGTTCAACTATATTTATAGCAACATTATTAGAAATATCCAGAACATGGAACAACCTATAGGCCCCTCAACTGAAAAATGGATAAAGAAAATGTGGTACATATACACAATGGAGTATTAGTCAGCAAAAACCAAAACCAAAACCAAACCAAACCAACAACAAAAAAACCCATAACATCATGAAATTTGTAGACAAATGGATGTAACTAGAAAAAATTTATCCTGAGTGAGGAAACCCAGACCCAGAAAGACAAATATGATATGTTATCGTGGAATAAACCTGCCACCAATTGATATGTTTTAAATAAGATTTATTTTGTTAGAATCACGAGCAAAAGAACGTTTTAGCAACACGCCCATCCACTGCCGTACGGAGCCACCGCGCGCTGGCGCCGGAAGGACCGCCTCTCCTTACGCTGCAGCTCGCTGGGCCGGAAGGACCGCCTCTTCTTACGCCGCAGCGCGCGCGCTGGGTTGGAAGCAACCTTACAGTCCGGGATTCCCGCTACATCTCCCCATTTTGTCTAAATAGGAAGGTTCTAAACTAGGTATAAAGCTACATACTACAGGGATTACCATAAGACAGTGTGTGGGAAAGAGGAAGGAACTAACATAAGTGAGGTCAAACTACCGCTAGCAAACAACTACAAAGTGCAATTTAATATCTAAAATGTTGATACAAAAAA
>PVIH01008307.1:55931-92299 GCA_004025045.1 Sigmodon hispidus | reverse complement strand
TGTTTTATAGACCCTGGGAAAAGAATTTTCAGCAAAGTACAAAAATTTAAAGCATTCCTTTCTTTAATTTTGTAATTCTTTACTGTGGAATAGCTTGGGATGTCAGTTCTGTTCTAAGTAGCAGAACTGATAACTAAGCAAGGAAACGTAATTTGGATTATAAAATTCTTGCTTTAATAAAAATTCCTTAAACACTGAATGGTTATGCTTTTATTTACTTGGGTTCTCTTGGCAGCTGACATGTGTAGCAGGTACTGGCTTAATAGTGCAGAGCTGAAAAGAGCTACCTACCAGTTCTGTAAAACATGAACTGGTCTGTGTGTGTTGGTTTTAGACAAGATCATGCTATGTAAGTTGGGCCTTTCTTAAGACTCCCAAGATTGGGTTTGTAGGTATGTTATCATTTGACAATACTGTGTTTTATTTCTTTGCCTTAGTAGTTATTGAGCTGTTGTGTAGTTAGTAGGTTTTTAAAAATATTTTTATTTTATATAAATTGGTGTTTTGCCTGCATGTATAACTGTAAGGGTATCAGGTCTTGGAATTACAGTTGTTAACTGCCATGTGGATGCTGGGAATCGAACCCAGGTCCTCTGGAAGAACAATCAGTGCTCTTAACTGCTGAGCCATCTCTCCAGCCCTAGTTAATGGGTTTTAATATTATATGTTTTATTTCTGTGCTACTAAACTAGTTTTATTCCTTATTGGCAATAGTAGCAATAGCTACTCATGTATTGAGTAAAATACCTACAAAATAGGTATTTTAGGCACAGTGACTACTGCTGTACCCCCCCAGTCTCCTTGAAAGACTTGGAGTGGTTACAGAATGTCACCTAATTTCAGGGTACTGTGGCACCCAAGCAACTTGTACATTTGAAAGCTACCAGTGGGTGCTTTTTTATTTGCATATTTTTGCGACAGTCTCACTGTGTAGTTCTGGATGGCCTAGAATTCAAAGATCACCCAAAGAGGTGGGGTTTGCCTGTGCTACTACACACATCCAGAGTTCTAAAAATTGAGGCCAGCTATCCTGTAGCTATCCTATTGCATGTGGGTCAGGCTGGCTTCAGATCGGGCCCTGTGCTGGGATTATAGGCATGTACTATACTACCATGCATAGTGGGACTTAAGCTTGGCAAGCTGCAAATCTCATTTCATGACTGCTTAGAGTATGAGCCTGGGACACCTTGTATGGCTTCTGTGGCCAGGATGCTCTTCACTTTAGATTTTGAAATTGAAGTCCTCATCCTATTCTGCCTAAATTACACTCTGGGTGTCCTGACTTGGTTATTGTCTGGCCTAGACTACATTTGATTGAAGCAGTTTAAAAAGAGTTCTTTGTCCCCCACCTGTCCTTTGAGACAGGCTTTCTCTAATCTTGGCTGTTCTGGAACTCACTCTAGGCTCTCTATCTACCCCAGCACTGGGATCCCATGTAGTTCTATTTGATCTGCCATTATGCAATGCCACCTAACAGTTTTTGGAGATGCTTGGGGATGTCAGAATTATGCACATCTTTATCAGATTTTTAGTACAAAATGTTAAAGGTTTTGAAGTATATTTGGAAAAGTTTAATCAAGTTAAAATTTTAGGGGAGATAAGGTTTGTATAGACTAGTATTTTGTCAGGTGTTATCTTTGTTAGTGGATGACTTGGGCAGAAGCAATAAACCTATAAGATATTTATGATAACCACACAAATTGTTAAGATCTTTAGAGTGCTCTATATTTGCAGATCTGCATTTTTGTTACTTTTATGTTAGCTTACAGGATTTGTTTAGGACGATAGGTACTTTCAAAGTGAGTACAAGGTATAGTGCAGGTGAGGTTTTGTGTTTTAATTTTATGTGTGTGAGTATTGGCTACATGTGTATGCACATACCATCTGTACCTGGTGCCCTTGGCACTGACAATTGTGAGCCACCATGAGTACTGGGGTATCAAAACCTCTGAGCTATTTCTCCAGCCCTGAGATGAGCTTCTTTACAAGCAATAGGAAGACTATGATGTGCCCTTCAGAGGAATGGGTAAGGAAGCTTTTCCTGGGATGTCTTACAGACTTAACCAGTTTTTCCCTTGGAAGTAACTACTAAGACTGTTACCTAGTTAGAAGAGCTGGTAGCTATAATTTGTTCTTTGTTTATAGTTTACTTCAAATATGCCGAACTTTATGGTAGAATTTGAGCTGGGCAGCAGAATACACAGCTGACTTTTAAGACTACTGTAGTGCTGTACTGATTTTAGGTAAAATAGGCACAAGTATGGTATATGTACTGGAAACTTGAGGCTAGAATCTTCCCGTTGCAGCCTATGTGCCTAGGCATATAGATAAAATTTAATGTGCTTCATTCACAGGATGCAACCTGATTTTACCCCTTTGTCCCAGCTAACATTAATCTTGTGTGATATTATGGGGAGTCTTTGAGCTTCCTCACTCTTTGGAAGTAACGTGAGGGAGGGTCCAGATCGGTTTGCTTCAGGTGCACTGGCTAATTCTGCCAAACTGCACAGCTAATGCCCAACTCTGCTAAGGAGCCTTGACCAGCTGAGGCTAAATTTGCATAGGGGACGGTCACACCATAGGACAGACAGTGCCAGAACTTCACCGAAGCTGATTGCTGGTGCAAATTGAACCTTCTCTGTCTTGCTGACACTTGGATACTTACAGATGCAGCTGACTTTGCTAGCTGGTTTCAAGGGCCATGCAGTTACCAGCAAAAGTATAGTGGCCCTATGTGTTGTAGGTGATTTGTATTTAAATTTTGGCAAGAGTGTCTTTTACATGTAGAAAACTATGCAAGTACTGAGTATTTCAGGCAAACTTTAAAGTAGCATGGAGTTACCTTAAACAAGCATTCTTTAGTCAAGGGCATATGTATTTTTAAAAAGATTACAGGAAAAGATGACCATTGATTATAGCATTTGTTAGTAGATGAATGTTTGGTTGCTGATGGTACATGGAGTTTTTGCTGATTTCAAATTGGCAGTTGTTATGTTAAGACTCACATTCACAAAGTTCCTACCAGCCCTTTGCCTCCCATTACTTAAGTCAATGGGAGCAGCTAAAGGTACTAGACTATGCTAAGTAAACATCTCTTGAGTTTTGAGCTAATTTTAATAGGTGTGAATTTCTGTAAGTAGATGTTTTATAAATAACAGTTTATAATAAATTATATGCACTGTCAGAAGAACCAACATGAGCATCTGAGGACAAAGTGCAGTAGCAGTGACAGCATTTGGGGCCTTCAGATTTTAATCCTTACCTTGATTAACTGTAGATAAGCAGTTAGATCATGAGTCAACTTTTGCAGTTATAGAATTGTTGGGATGAACAGCTGCAATTGGTAATACTAAAATGTTCTACATAGAATTTTCCAAGGAAACTCTTGGCCAGTGTACTAAACTCTGGCCCCATGCATAATAGATTTATACTACAGAGAGGCACCTGGTTTTCTATTGATCTCTTCACAGAAAGTCTACATACCCTTGGCTGTCTGAAACTCACTTATTTCTATATAGACCAGACCTGCCTAGTGCTGAGATTAAAGGCATGCATCACTACATAGTGTTCATTCTTAAAACAACCCTTTGGGACTGGTTGCATGACAATGCTGTGTAGGAACTTGGACTGAAAGACAAGTAGCACATTTAAAGTTTATCAAAATAATGTAGCTAAAGCTGAGAGAAATGAACAAATCAATTGGAAGAATCGGTCTCCATTTAGGCTCGACAAAATTCCATGTCAAAAATGTTGAGACTCTTTGGACTGATTGGAAACAGCCTTCATCCCTTTGACAGTGTGCTGATGCTGAGTTTCTGTAATTAGGATTTCAACTTTTCCAGGACAGGTTTTTAGAAATGTGTAAAATGCCGATTGCTGTCCAAAAGAAATGGCAACAAGTTGAATTGTGTTCTTTGTGAGTGCTGAGAGATCTGGCTTTTAATTGAAGTGTACCTGTGGACTTCTGGAAAGGCTGGCATTCATTAGGTATTGCCTGGCCACAGCCTGAGGACATGCAACACTGGTCCTAGACCCCTGCCAAGTTAGCATCACTTTTGCTGTATTTTCAAAATCCTCTTGATTTTGACAATGCCTAGATTTAGTTTTTCTTTTGGTCAATGTACTGTTGAATATAAAAATGTAGAATACCTGTGTATGTTTGAGACAGTCAGCTGGTCTCAGACTTAGTAGCTGTCCTATTTTGGCTTCGGAGTGGTAAGATTACATTGCAAGCATGTGTCAGCACATTTGGCCATCCATCTATGACCAGTGTTTATACCCACATAAACACCAGTAAAAGCTCAATATTTCTAGTGCCTCAAAAGGTGCCCCTGTGCCTCTCCTCAGTTTATCACCCCAAATGAAACTACTACTATCATACTTTTGTTTGCTATTGGGCTTTAAATGACACATTTGTGGACTTGGCTTTTTGTGGGCTTTTATTAACATCAGTTATGGGAATAATGCTTTTTGCTGTGTTGAGACCTATGAATATGTATCT
This sequence comes from Sigmodon hispidus, assembly GCA_004025045.1. Taxonomy (NCBI): domain Eukaryota; kingdom Metazoa; phylum Chordata; class Mammalia; order Rodentia; family Cricetidae; genus Sigmodon; species Sigmodon hispidus. The sequence continues at coordinate 87,798 of PVIH01008307.1, read as the reverse complement.
AAGTTTATCATGCCTTGCAGGGAGAAACTTAGTTAACCTTAAGACAGTGTTAGTTGTTGGCCGTAGGGAACGTAGCTTGTGATGTGAATCACAGCAAGGCAGGCGGAGTGGCGTGCTGTGCCGCAGTGAGAAGGGCTGCTGTGACTAACAGACTGCAGCTTGGTTTCTTTTACTGAGAAGAGATCCTGAACTCTTGGCACTATGTAGCACTGATGACTGCAGACAATATTTCCAAAGAACAATTTCAGAATGTGAAATGTCTGCAAAGATCAGTCTTAAAATGTGGGATCTTAATGGATTATATCCTATTTGTGAATTTAAACCTACACTTTTTGAAAATTTAATTTTCTATTTTAACTTTGTGTGATCATTTTACCTAATTGTATGTATGGCTACTGTATTCATTCCTGGGACCTGTGGAGGCCAAAAGGTATCAGAGCCTTTGGAACTGGGGTTACAGGTACTGTGAGCTGCCCTGTGGGTGCTGGGAACCAGACCCTGGCTCTATAAGAACAGTAAACCCTGAGCCATCCTTCTAGCCCTAAAATTTATTTTTTAAATATATTTTTTAATCTCTGTCAGTTATGTCCACTCCAGTAACTTCCCCTTCCCTCGTTCATCTGTAAGGATGTTTGCTGTTGGGAGAAGAGGCCTACAGTGACTCATTACTACAGTGATAGACAGGACTTAGCAATGAAATTGCCCCTGAATGCTGGGATTCTAGATGGAGAGTTTGGCTTCATGCAAAAATTAGACACTGGCTTCCTCACCCCAGAAGAGTGAGGCCGCAGCTCTAGTGCTGAGCACACAGCAAATGCTCTTTATTGTAGGTCCACAGTTTGCTTAAACTTTCAGAAATGGTTGAGAATTTTTATCAACTTAAATGCTTAACATTGGCTACATTTACTATTTCATTTTCATCTTTTCTGTTTTTGTGGAACTGAGATTGAACCTGAGGGCCAACATAGTACCTATTTCTCTTTGAGACACTGGCTGAGTTGGCTGGGTCAGCCTGACACCTGAGCTCCTCAGTTCCCTAACAGCTGGCATTACAGATGTTTACCACTAACTTTGTTTTGAATCATAAAATGGTTGGTCTGTGCCACTTCCTCTCCCATGTGTTTTATTTGGAGAAATATTTGGGGGTCAAAAATTCAACTCGGCTACAACATGCAGGCTAATACCTGCTTTTGTCCCTCGTGGTATCGTTTCCTTGCCAGGCTAAGGTTGCATTAGGTTTTCTTTTTCTGTTCTTCAGCTTGTTTGGGCCCTTGTGTAGTTGACAGTATTTTATAGATGTTCTTCAGTTTGGATTCATTGTTACATCCTTAAAAGTTAAATTTTTGGTAATAGATTCAGTCTACACAGCTGTGTCCTCACCTGAGTGCTACAGCAAGGCTCAGACTCCTGACCGGTGACTTGACCAAGATGCCACTGGGTTTACCAGTGGGACAGTTATTTACTAAATTTAACTGTTTTCCTTCTACTCAGCAGTTTGTAGAGAGACTGAAAAAATAATTGTACAGAATTATCAGACTCTTCATATCCACTCGAGCTTCCACCGAAACAGTGTGTGATTCTTGTTTGACATGGGATTTCCTGTTTCTCAAACATTGGTTGCTGTAAGGAAGTATATTTCTAATGATGACCCTTGCAAACCCACAATTTCTACTTTTAAACTCTGTTTACAATCATGTCTTAAAATCTTAATGAGCTCTTTTTTTAGACTTGTTCCACAGGCACCCTGGTGTCTCTTATTCCTTGGCTTACCAAAGAATTCCACCTAATTAGTCCTGGAGCTAGGCATATCATTCTATATCTGTCTATTTTACACATTTTAAAGATTGTGTGTGTGTGTTGTTAAAATCCTTGCCTATCAGAACAACTTTTGGGGATTACACCCTGGTGAGTAGTTTTGATGACAAGCACTCTTTCCTTTGAACCATCGCACTAATTCCACATAATTTAAAGACTTCTTTAAGACTGGGCCTCACAGTGTAGCCCAGGCTGACTGAATTAATTCACTGTACCCTCCAGGCCAACCCTGAACTTGGTTTTTCAGTGGATCACAACTCTTGGGGGTTGAACAACCCTTTTATAGGGGTCATATCAAACATTTTATATATCAGGCATTTACATTATTAATTATAAATAATTTATAATTAGCAAAATTAGAGTAAGGATGCCTTAGGAAGGCCAAGTTCTAGAGTCAGCCATGGTTTGTGTCCAGAGAGAGTTTGACTTTAAATGTTTTCTGTGGAGATATAGTCCAAAGCCATGAGTTTCAATTTTTCTAATTCTGACTTCCTTACTTTGTGTGACTATTGGTAGAATCCCCCCAACACACACATCCCATGCAATGAGAAATAGTAAAAATGCTAGAACTCTGTCCTGCTCTAGATAACAAGGCCTCCCTCTGATGTCTGCACACTAATAAGAGGCTGGCTGCAGGATATAGATAAGAATGCTGGACAGGCACAATTCATGGGGGGGTGAGTGTTCAAATATGTGTGTATGTCTACTATGGACTCTAATTTGCATCCTTGTGAGCCAATTAAAATGCATTCTTTATGGGCAAGTGAAGTTTATATTTGTTCTCTATTTGATACTTGTTATACTCACTAGATATGGAATATGACATTTTTAAAATGAGGTACATCCTCACTACTTTTTTTTTTTTTTTTTTTTTTTGCTATTTGAAGAAGCGTACGTTTATTCTTTCTGCAGTTTCTCTTGTTGAAACGTTTTTCCTCATGTCTGCCAAGTTTTGATTTTGTTTTAGTTTTCTGTATAGCCCAGGCCTTGAGCTCATTCTGAATGCCAGGCCAGTATTGAACTTAGAGTCTACCTACTCCCGCCCCCCAAGTGCTTAAGTTACGGGCCTGGACCAGTAAACCTGGCTTGGTCTGTCCATTTTAAATAATCTTTTGTTTTGTAATTCTTATGTGGCCTAGACGGGGACTGACTTTAACTGGTTTGCCTTCTCCCGAGCACTGGAATTATAGGCATGTGTTGCCATGCCCAACTTTCTTCTCCTCTACCCAACATAGAAAAGTTTTATTAGTAGGGTTCTTGGCAAACATTTTGAAAAGTGTAATAACCCAATTAATGTAAATTTTTTTCTTTTTACACATTTTTATTAGAATGTTAATTATACATAATTATAGACTTTATCATGACATTTTCATACATGTATAGGGCATTTCAACTGTATTGACACATTGTTTTTATTTATTTACATTGATATTTTGCCTACATGTATGCCAGATATTGTAGTTACAGACAGTTGTGAGCTGCCATGTGGGTGCTGGGAATTGAACCTGGGTCCTCTGGAAGAGCAGTCAGTGCTTCTAACTGCTGAGCCATCTCTCCAGCATGCCACCCCCCCCATACTTTGAACTATGTGGCTTCTCAGCACTAGTGACCATAAAACCAACATTCAATTAACTCTGCAAACAGTGAAGATGTTCTAGATCCCAAGGTATTAAATATTCAGCCAAAATTTAATTTGTTATGGAAAAATAAGCATATACATATATACATCTCTTACTAAATATGAGCATATGTGTAACAATTGTTTTAGAATAAATTTATGAGTTACCAATAAATGTTGGTTTGTATAGTTTTATACACCTGTATACCCAGGGCCGTTCAGGACTCCTTGGTGGGAAAGGTCGTGAGTGGGAAGTTACACACCTGTATACCCAGGGCCGTTCAGGACTCCTTGGTGGGAAAGGCCGTGAGTGGGAAGTTACACACCTGTATACCCAGGGCCGTTCAGGACTCCTTGGTGGAAAGGTCATGAGTATAAAGTTACACACCTGTATACCCAGGGCCGTTCAGGACTCCTTGGTGGGAAAGGTCATGAGTGGGGAGTTACATACTTCTATACTCAGGGCAATTCAGGAGTTCCCTGAGGGAGAAAGTTTATGAGTGAAAAAAATCTTAAGCTCTGCTCTAAATGATATCTAATGAGAAAAGACTCAGATTTTAATGAAATTCAGTGTATTGATTTTTGTATATTTGGCTCATGTTATACTCCATCAGTACTATAAGGTAGGAGTGTTCCATTTCCTATGGATGATGTCTAAATGATGGTGTGTGCTAAGCAGCACAGTTCTGGGGTTAGCCCAGCAGCTGCAGAGTCTCTGTGATTCATCCCTCTCCAACAAGTAAAAGCACTTCTGAAAACAGATTCAGAAAGTTTCCTATAACTGGAGTTGGTGAGAACAGGGAGTTAGAAAGTCTAATTCAAACAGCTGCTGTATCCTGAAAAATGATTTTAACTTTATTTTTAATATTTTAAAATATGCGTGTGAGTGTTTTGCCTACATGTAGTATGTGCACCACGGGTGTGCCTGGTGCAGATCTGCTGGAACTGAAGTCACAGATGGCTGTGAGCCACCACATAGGTAGCAAGAAAGGTATTGGGGAGGGGTAACAAAAGAAGGAGGAGAGAAAACTGGTCAGTATGTAAAATAAATTTTAAAAACCTAATAAAATAATACTAGATCTCAACAGCTGAACCAGCTCTCCAGCCCCCAATCCATCTAATTATGTGAATATGTGTGTGTCTCTGTGGAGTATGTGTGTGTTCAGTGTGCAGCACTGGTACATGTGTGTGTAGGGGGTATGTGTCTGTTGTGTGTGCAGCGCTGGTATGTGTTTATGTGGGTATGTGTGTATTTGAATATAGCACTGGTGCATATGTGTGGTGGGGGATATGTGTATGTATGAGTGTAATGCTGGCAGAATCCCTCAGAGACCTTTGGTCCCAGAATCTAGAGCTACATGTGACTGTGGGCTGCCCATTGGTGTTACTGTCCACCAGAAATACCCAGCAGCCACTTCCCCAAAAACTGACTCAGAGGCTTAATGTAACTTATAAATGTTCAGCCAGTAGCTCAAGCTTGTTACTAACCAGCTCTTACACTTAAACCCGTAATTCTTACCTATGTTTAGTCATGTGGCTTGTACCTTTGCTCAGCCCAGCATTCACCCTGCTTCCTCTGTGACTGGCTGGTGACTGCTCTGCCTTTCCTCTTCCCAGAATTCTTCTAGTCTGGTTGTTCCACCTCTATGTCCTGCCTGGTACTGGCTACAGCATTCTATTAAAGCACTACAGGTGACAAATCTTTACTATGTACAAGAGCAATAATATCCCACAGCACACTGGAGATGCTGAAAACGGAACTGGGCACAAATGCAGTGTAAGTTCTTAACCTCTGAGCCATCTCTCCAGTCCAGTGACCTTTTAAAGGAGAATTTTAACATGTCAGACCCAAACAACCACTGCCGACATCCAAGCCTCAAATTCCCCGTGACAGGCTCAAAATGTTCATGCTATTGATGAGTAATGACTTTTTAAAAGTTGAATGTTTTATTTGAAACTATTACAAAAGGTACACAAAAATAAATTTAGAAATATAGTATAAAGAATTTATTGAACCATTGAGAGTTTGTTGCCAGCCTGATGCTTCATGCCCTAACCCAGGGAAAGAAGAGTCTCCCAGGTAACCAGAAGCCCCCTGTCCCCAGCTGTCCCGGTAATGTCCTCTAGAGTGAGAGACCTGGGTCAGAACTGACAGACAGTTCTGTGGCTTTTTTTTTTTTAATATTTTTTTTAAGCTTTATTTATTTACTTATTTATTTGCCTTGGTGTTTGCCTGGAACTGGAACTACAGACAGTTGTTAGCTGCAATGTGGGTGCTGGGAATCGAACCCGGGTCCTCTGGAAGAGCAGAAGGTGCTCTTAACTGCCATCTCTCCAGCCCCTAGTTGCTGTGGCTTTTGACTGTCTGATTTAGTTTGGAACAATTCTTCAGTCTCCCCATGATACTTTTGAGCAGTAAGAATCAGTCATTCTGTGGAATAGCCCTCGTTTTGGGTCCTCTGATATTTTCTTATTGGTACATTGAGTTTATAGATGTTTTGGTAAGGCATCACAAATTTTATGTTGAATTCTCCTTATTAGGTCATAGTTTCTCCCACAGTTTTACTCGGTCCCGTTGCTGAGATACTCATTTTGAATACTGGAGCTGTCATTTGGTGAGGAAAAATAGTGGTTTTTCTCTTTGATCAATGGGTGCTTCTAGGTATTTTGAAACAATGAAATATCTGGTTCAAATAACCATTTTATTCACTGGCATATCTGTAAGGATTCATGGTTCCCTGACTTATGAGTTACTATGTTACTGCCTTCTCAAGAATTTTTCTTTTAGTGGAAAACGCCATTTAGAACCCCAGGTCTGTCTGTCACGTATTGTGCAGTCGGGATCTGCACCCCGTCCCCATCAGGAGCAGAGCCACAGAGGGAAGGCAGCAGTATAGAACCTACCGGGTCTGTCTGTAGTTTTAGCCTGTTTCCAGGTGAGTCCCAGGCTTGAGAAGCCCTGTCTACTGAGTGGACATCAGCATCTGAGCAGCCATGCCAGTCCCAGACTTTGCAGCAGATTGCAGGTGCTGAAGAGGAAGACAGGAGGTGAAGGGACGGCTTCTTTTTCTGTTCGGGTCTTTCTTTTAGTCCTGAAGTCTCAGCACAGTCCTGCCAGGCTCTCCTTGCTTGGAATTTAGTCACATGACTAATTCAAGGAAGGCAGAGAATCTAGGTCTGCTTTGAGAGTTGAGGGGTTTGAGACAGTCTCATTCTGTAGCCTAGCCTGCCTGAAACTCACTGAATAGCCTAGGCTGGCTTTGAACTTCTGGTGATCTTCCTGCCTCAGCCAGATTCTGGGACTGTAGGCCTGAGTTACTTGGTGGCAATCTGATTTCTTGGCTGGACTCTTTGCCCCATGGTTTGACAGTGTCGGAGATAGCTACTGGGTACTTTACTGGAATCTCTGTTCTCTAGCCTTAGTAGTGGTCCATGTATCTTCTCAGTAGACTGGCAAATTGCTGGTCACAGCATTGGAGTTTGGGCAAGGAGACCACCTGAGCTAAGGAGAAAAATCCCTAATCAAGTGTCCCCTTTCACGTAGACTGTGTTACCCTTTCTACCAACCACGTCCTTAGCCCCAGTGTGGCTAGGGCCAGAATTCAAAGAGCAGCAAGATAAATCATTTGGAAGCACAGTAAAGCATCGTAGCTCAGAGGTGCCCTGACACCAACGTTACCTACATTATAGGGTTGCAGGAATTCCTCCTGCTCTCCAGTGTTCAGTGCCAGAGAGCCATCTGTGTGACCTCTCACATTGTCACCAAGACATAATCTAAATAACTATTACATCAAACTTTGAGAGTCTCGTTGCACACCATTTCCTCACTAGAGCAGGCAGAGGCAGACCCACCTCCCAGAGCTGACTGCCTGCTCTGATGTTGGGCTTGGGCCAGGGACCTGTTCTCCAGGAAGTGTGGCAGCCACAGACTTGAAGTATTATCAGCTTACCACTCTAAGCCACTATTTCACAAGTGTAGGGAGAACTGTTGGCTATACCTTCATGGGGCCAGTTCCTAGGGATCCCGGTTTGCTGTGCTTTTGTGGACAGTGCCTGTACTTCTTGACTGCTTCAATTAATATTTTCATTTTTAGAACAGAAAAACAAACCAGGCCAAACCAAAAAGCCATGAAGCAAGCAAACTGCTATGACATGTAAGATACTCACCTTTGCTCATATCCCCTCTGAGATAAAAGCCTGCAGCCAATAAGGTCCATTGACAAGCCCACAAGCCACCCATCACCGGCTCGGCTAAAAACAACACTTGGTTGCCTTAGACAAACATCCGGGTAATTTGGCTGCTTTTACGGGTTTAAGTACAGCCAGTTTGCCTGACTACCCAGCGATCCTGAAAGGCCAGTTCTTGTTAAGTTCCTCCTTGACTTTAAAATGTTAACATCGCCAAAGACTTCTAGGCACCATCAAGGAGAACTATCTAAGACACACAAAGAATTCTTTCTTTTTAAGATTCAGGACTCTTTAAAAGAGGGACATCAGGGTGAAACACAGGATGCTGATTGTGTGTGTGTTTGTGTCTTTGTGTTTATTCAAAATGGAAATGCAGTGCTCCAAGCTGCGCACTTCAGCTCCTCTGCCACTTGCCAGCTTGGCGGGCGCTGTTGGCACCAATCCCTGTACCTTTTCAACTTCTGGTTTAACTGGAGCCAAGATATCACTTGATAGCTCTCAGAGACCAGCCTGAGGATGCTGATGGTGCCTGTGCAGTAGTGTGCCCGCAGCAGTGAACTCGGCGGGGAGACACCTCACTTGGGGTCCCTGGAAGCAGCAGGATTGCATGTCTTGGCATCTTGTCTGATGACATTCAAGTTTGTGGTAAATGGGATCTTGTTGATCTCCTCAGGGACTACACACTATCTCTACAGAGGACTGTGGTAACTGCAGCTGGGGTCTATACTCCCTTCTCTTCAGGAAAAGTTCCCCAAGTTCAAGAGAAGCTAGTTAATTTGATAAGTCACAGTGCCTGGTCATTTCCCCGGGGTGACACTATGGCCCATCCAGGTAGCATTGGTCACCCTGCCTCTGTGAGGTATTAAGCAAGACTGAGAGTTAAAGATCGTTCCTGGTGACAGACCCTCCCCAGCTTGTCCCAGCCAAGGTTTAAGGCCCATCCATTCTAGACTTCTTGGACTTTTGTCCTGTTTGCCTCCCCATCACCCTGGGTCCAACTACTGACATCTTTTCCTGAACAGTTGCAGCTGCCTGTTCTGTATGCCCCAGCTAGAGTTCAAGGACAAGTGCGATTGTGTCATCTTTGCCCTCCATGACTATCCCAGCTCCACCAGCTCAAGAGAAAGATGGGTCTCCTCGGAAGTCCCGTGGACCTATCTACTTTCCTCTGCTCTGCTGGGTTCCGCTGTCTTCTGGCTCTTTCCATTCGAACACTTTGTCAGACCTGCCCTGCTGCCTTATGCACGGCTCTCCCTCCAAACACAAGACCTTCTCCTGACCTTTGCCTGGGGACCCTTTGTGATGTCATCTCAAAATTCCCTGTCTCCTGTGTGTCTGTCACAGGGCACTTCACATTTGCCGACCAATTGATGATTATGAATTTCATAAGACTGGATACATGTCTTAGCTACATTTCTACTGCTGTGACAGACCAAATAAACTTATAAAAGAAAGTGTTTAATTGGGCTTACAGTTTCAGAGAGTTCGAGTTCATGATGGTGGAGCATAAGCCTGATAGGAGGAACAGCTGATGCTCACATCTTGATTCGCAAATAGGGGGCAGAAGGGGCACACTGGGAATGGCTTTTGAAACTCTAAAGCCTGGTCCCATAGAACAACTCCTTCAACAAGGCCACACCCCTCCTAATCCTTCCCAAACAGTTCTACCACTGGGGACCAAGTATCTATACATATGAACCTTTGGGAGCCATTATCATTCAAACCACCACAATGCAGTATTATTTTTGTTCAAATTATGTGTTAAATGTGCTGGAGAGATGGCTTAGCTGTTAGTGGCTATGCTCACAACCAAAAATATAAAATATGTGTTCAGTGATGGGCAGTCCAAGCATCTAACACAGGCCCAGCTAACTGAGCCTTTCCCTCATTTCCCAAATTCAACCTGGAATTGGAAGAGAATCCACCTACCCTTTGCCTGTGCTGAGGTGTGGGTAGCCAACTGCCGTGCCTTCCTATCTGTCTGTCTGTCTGTCTGTTTATCCCCTTTGTACCTGGAGGAAACCTGGACAGTGCAAAGAAGGTACTTCCAGTGGACCCTCACTTCAGCAGCAGCCATGGCTTTTCCTTCCATTCTCCTAACCCCTACCCTCCCCCAAAAGCTGTTTCTGGTGGCAAAAGCCAAGATCTGTCTTACCCTTGTTTGAATTGGGACTCTGTCAGTATCAGCATAAACCTTCTCAACTAAGGCAGTTAACCCAGTGGCCTGGCCTTGGAGAGTCAAGCCTGAAAAGGCATTGGGTTAGGCCACTAACATAACTGTGATTGCTATCACTTGGGGAAAGGTTTGTGCTTGTACTGCTGGCAGGCTTTGGGGTATGGGTAAAGATTTTACTAGAATACTGAATGCACCCTTCACAACTGGTTCTACCGGTAGCCAGCCTGACATTCATCCATCTCACAAGCTCTGTGCACCTTCCTCCAACAACACTCACCCTACAGGGAACTTGGATAAATGAGGGTCAGGCCCCATGGAAGGCCCACAGGGATACTTTGTTGGGAAGTGTGGTGTGGATATAAATAGGACAGAAAGTGCCCAGAATTCCTCTCAGGGAGCTAAAATCAGAAAGGTTAAAAAAAGGTTGAGACAGAAAGAGGACAGATGCTCTGCCATGGTCCTAAAAGACCAGAGCATGAACTCTGGCTCCACTGCCCACGCTAGTCAATGCCACTTAGTGTCCTCTGTTGCAAATGAGGGTAATAATCCCCTGCGGGTTACTGGGAAGACTCATGAAGATGAAATACATCAACTGCTCAGAAAAAAGGCATTCAATAGAAATGTCATTATGTGCCCCAGGCAGAACTATGAGGGCTGCCCGAGAGATCCTCCCCGAAAATCATCATCTCTTTCCTCCTTGGAAGCCCTTATGCTTGGGTGACCAACATTAGGGGTTAGCTTTAGGATTTAGATTTATTCTTTGATTTCTAGAAGACCCATGTTAAAGGGCAAATGCACCACTTTACAGCTATTATAGTGAACCATTGTCAAGAACTAGTCCAATCAAAATGGACGTGGTGCCACAGGTCTGCTATTCCAGCTACTCAGGAGCCAGAGGCTGGAAGATAGGTCCAAGGCTTGAACAACAGATTGACCCCCATCTCAAAATAAGCAAACTGAAAACAGAGAGAGGGGAGCCTGGAGCGGCTGGGGATGTGGCTCAGATGTAAAGTGTTTATTATGTACATGTGAGGACCTGAGTTGAACCTCCAGCACTAATGTAAAAATTTGGTTGTGCTGATGTGAGCCGATAATCCCAGCCCTGGGAAACTGAGATGAGAGGACCCCTGGGGCCTTCTGGGAGAGCTAATCTAGATATTCAGTGATCTCCAGACCCAGTAAAAACTCCCTTTTCTGCAGAGGAAGGTACCTGAAGCTGAACTTTGCCCTACCTATATGTACACACATGGACACACGGACACACACACGAATACACACAGCCTGGAGATGTGTTCAGGGGTACAACATTTGTTTAGGATTGGGTTCAATCCCCAATACTAAAAAAAAAAAAAAAATCAGTTGTTCAGCAAAGACTAGACTTGGAGAACAAAGCAAATGATCGTATGACCCAGCCCAGGCTTGTGTGGCTGACAGCCAGGGCCCACTCTGGAGGGAAGAATTCAGAAGGAGAGGAGGGCTCAGGTATTCATTCCTGAGGCTGTTGTAGAACCTATGGAGGTGTGCTGCTTCAAAAACTGAACCCGCTAGTGATTTAGCTGGGTGCTGTGCTGCGGAACCCAAAGGAGGGTGGTATCAGGTCTCACTAAACCAAACATTCCAAATGCTTCCCAGTTATGCAAAAGCCTCCTTTAAACTGTGTTCTTTCCCATGCTTCCCCAGGCCTCTGATGTGCTGGCCTTAATGTCTGGAAGCAATGTCAACATGGATCTTTCTGCACCTGTCCACAGGGGGACATCGTGTGCCAGTCCATAATCTGTAAAATGCTGCATTCTGTCCTGTCAGAGACAGAGGTTCACAAGCAACTGTTGCTCAGATACTAGTGTTGAAGTCACTGCATGGGGAGCCCTCCTGGGCGTTCTGATCACTGGTCTCTACTGATCAGAAGGTGAACATCAGTCATCTAGTCTGAGCCACCTTCCAGGAAGTGTTGACCTCAGCCCAGTCCTCGGGGCCGGCCTCATGAAAAACCTGGGCTGGAAGGCATGGAGTAGGTTATGACAGGTGCTGAGCAGCTAGAATTTGATAAGTTTTATCTTTTTATTTGACATTTTATTGAGCTGTTGTTTACATATGTTACAATTCACCCATTTAAAGTGTGCAGAGATCAATGGGTTTGCCGTTCATATACTTGGTTATGTAACCACCACCCCAATCAATTTCAAAACACTTAGCACTTCTCAGAAAACCCTCTGAGCCCATCACCCCACTTCCCAAAGTCCTACCCCAAGGCAACATGGTTCTTATTCTTGAGTTACAGAGTCACCAATTCTGGAGATTCATAAATAAAGTAATGAGTGCTGTGCCTTCATGTCTGACTTGAAACATTTACTCTGGGTTTTGATGGAGGACACTATTTCACTGTGTTTTGCTTTTTGGTTTATCATTTGGTAGATTTTGGATTTTTCTGTGTTCTACCTTATATGAATGATGCTGTTATGATGATTCTTTTAAAAACACTTTATTGGGGCTGGAGAGATGGCTCAGCGGTTAAGAGCACCGTCTGCTCTTCCAGAGGACCCGGGTTCGATTCCCAGCATCCACATGGCAGCTAACAACTGTCTGTAGTTCCAGTTCCAGGCAAACACCAAGGCAAATATATAAAAATAATAAATAAATAAAGTTTAAAAAAACAAAAACAAAAACAAAAAAACACTTTATTATTATATGTGGCCCTGGGGGTCAGAAATGACCGTGTGGAGGTGTTCTTTCCTTCCATTCTTCTGAGGGCTCCAGTTATCAATCTCAGCTTTCCAGACTTACGCAACAAGTCCTGTTATCCACTGGACGACCTCACCAACCCTTTCATACACGTGTTCGTGTAGGGACAGGATTTATTTATTGTGTGTGTGATTGGTGTACGTGCGCGTGCGTGTGTGTGTGTGTGTGTGTGTGTAAACCAAAGATTTCTGTCCAGTATCTTCCCTGATCACCTTCGTTTTTGAGACAGTCTCTCAGTGAACCCGAAGCTCAGTGCTTCTACTCCACTGTCATGAGGTATGGAGAGCTTACTCTCTCTGCACCCACAGCCTGGGGCTACAGAAATCTGTCACTATGCCCTGCTTTTCATGTGGGCTGTGGAGATCAGAACTCAGGTCTCATGTTTGCAAGGAGTGTTGTATTAAGTTTTCCGGTGCCCATTTGGGCCCAGAGATTTGGACCTGGCCCGTGGCGGCTTTTGTCCCTCAAAGAAATGAATCAGACGCTTATATTAACTTCATACTGTTTGACCCATGTCTCAAGCACATTACTAGATATCTCTTTCATCTTAAGTCAACCCATTTCTTGTAATCTACTAATCTACCAGCCACGTGGCCCAGCCCATGGCTCAACTGGATTTCTTACATGTCTGTTCTTCTTGGGGGTTGGATGGAGACTGGCTAACTCCACCCTCCTTCTACCTGTCTGTCCTCTGATACTCCACCCACTTCTACGGTGCTCCACATAGGCCAACACAGCTCCTTTATTTACAGCATACAGAGAATATTTTCACCACAAGAAGGCACTTTATTGAGTGAGTTACCTCTCCAGTCCAACAGGATTTATTTTTAAAGTCTTCTCCCAAATGAATGGTTTTCTTTCTTTTTTTAACTATTTATTTTCATTTTATGTGAATTGGTGTTTTGCCTGCATGTATAACCGTGTAAGGGTGTCAGATCTTGGAATTACAGACAGTTGTTAGCTGCCATGTAGATGCTGGGAATCGAACTCAGGTCCTCCAGAAGAGCAGTGAGAGCTCTTAACTGCTGAGCCATCTCTCCAGGCCCAAATGAATGGTTTTCAACCAAGGGTGAGATTTCTTTCCTCCAATAGACATTTGACAATGTGGGGACACATTTTGCTCGCCACATCTGGACAACAGGAGCTGCAGTGGGATCAGGACAGTCTGGGGATGCTGCTAATCATCCAGTGCCTGGGGGAAGCCACAAGTGTCCGTGAACACAGGGACCAGGCACGCCCTGGAGGGTCAGAAAGCTCCATGGGTCTTGATTCGATCTTCCTCACTGGACCTGTATTTACATAATCTCAGTCTTCTGAAGACCCTCCTTGGGCTGGAGGGGTGGAGCAGGAAGTGAAAGCGTCTATTGTCACACCTGACAGAATACATTCGATCCCCACCCGGCCACACATGTGGGAGGAGAGAACTGATTCATGAACTTTAGCCTCTGAACCCAGAGATATGTAACCCATATAAAAATAACAGCTACTTTCACTTTCAAAAACTTCTTCCGATAACTCAGATCCAGTCACATTTCATTAGAACTGGCAGAGTCTGTGGCTGACTGTTTGTGTAGTGCTTTTCAGCACAGGATCTAGGGCTATGAGGGCATTATAAATGACTTGGCAAAGCTGTCAAAATTGCAAGCATGTGTACAATTATCTGGAGACACAGTCCTGATTCCAAGTGGCCGACCAGCCGGATTTTTCATGTCTTCTGGACCAACTCCTTCTCCTTGGTTCCCTGTAGCAGTTCCTCTAGGGTTAGGGTTAGTAAACGCTGAGAAGGGAAAGGATCCATGGGATTGGGAGGGCTTGTCCAAAGTTACCCAGTGAGCTGATGGCAGACACAGCTTGAACCATCTCCTCACCCTTCACAAGAGAGAAGCCGAGTCAGTAGGTCAGGAAGAGATGGTCTGCCGTTCCTGGTGGTGTACCATGAACAAAGGTGATTTTAATACTACAGCTTTCTCCCGTGAAAATGGGTCTGTAGATGACAGTGCTGAGCAGTGCTTGGCTGTGCAGCCTTGTGCGCCCAGCCACTCAGGAGGCGAAGGTAGGTGACACAGAGTCCAGTGAGATGGCTCAGCAGATAAAAGCACTTGCTCCTTGGCCTGGTGGCCTGCGTTTGAACCCTAGAACCAGTGTTACAAAAGCAAATGCATTGGCATCTGTAATCCCAGTAATTCTAGAACTCCTACAGTGAGCCTGGAGGCGTGAGGGCCAGGTCACCTGGAATGACATCAGTGGAAAAGCAGTCACAGCAGAGAAGGGACTCCTGAAGTCTGTGCTCACCCGTGGCATCCAAATGCCTGCCCTGACAAACACAGTAAGAATAAATACAAACTTTATTTAACTTTAAGGTGAAACTGCATCAAAAGTTCAAGGCCAGCCTGAGTAGCTCAGGGGAAATCTTTCTCAAAAACAAAGGCTGGAGAGATGGTTCAGTGGTTAAGGCATTGATTGCTCGTGCAGAGAATCTGGAATTCAAGCACCCACAGGGCCGTTCACAACTGCCTTACAGTTACGCTCCAGTCCCAGGGAGTCACATGGTCTTTCCTGACCTCTGTGGCATCAGGCACAAATAGTTCATAGACATGGAAGCAGGCAAAAACAGCCACACATAAAATATAAAATAAGTAGAATATTTTATTTTAAAAGCAAGCAGAACAGAAAAAAAAAAACCTTTAAGGAATGAGTTTATAACTCAGGGATAAACTGTTTGTGAAAACAACTGAACCCACTATTCTGTATTCTTCTATGAAGAAAGGGAATGAAGCGAGTGACAGGGACAGGAATGACAGGCAGGAGGGGGCATGGCTGGGCACTCAGGACATCTAAGAAAGTGGCATCTGTCTCAACCTGAGGAAGTGAGGGAGGGGGTGCAGCTGGAGCTCCTTTGGCAGAAGGTTTTCCTCCTGTGCACAAAGCTTGGCTTTGAATCCCTGCATCACATAGACGAGAACAGTGGCACGAGCCTGTAATCCCAGCATCATATAGACGGGAACAGTGGAGCCTGTAATCCCGGCATCATATAGACGGGAACAGTGGAGCCTGTAATCCCAGCATCATATAGACGGGAACAGTGGAGCCTGTAATCCCAGCATCATATAGACGGGAACAGTGGAGCCTGTAATCCCAGCATCATATAGACGGGAACAGTGGAGCCTGTAATCCCAGCATCACATAGATGGGAACAGTGGCACGAGCCTGTAATCCCGGCATCATATAGACGGGAACAGTGGAGCCTGTAATCCCAGCATCACATAGACGGGAACAGTGGCACGAGCCTGTAATCCCAGCATCATATAGACAGGAACAGTGGAGCCTGTAATCCCGGCATCATATAGACGGGAACAGTGGCACGAGCCTGTAATCCCAGCATCATATAGACGGGAACAGTGGAGCCTGTAATCCCGGCATCATATAGACGGGAACAGTGGCACGAGCCTGTAATCCCAGCATCACATAGACTGGAACAGTGGAGCCTGTAATCCCAGCATCATATAGACGGGAACAGTGGAGCCTGTAATCCCAGCATCACATAGATGGGAACAGTGGCACGAGCCTGTAATCCCAGCATCATATAGACGGGAACAGTGGAGCCTGTAATCCCAGCATCACATAGATGGGAACAGTGGCACGAGCCTGTAATCCCAGCATCACATAGACTGGAACAGTGGAGCCTGTAATCCCAGCATCATATAGACGGGAACAGTGGAGCCTGTAATCCCAGCATCACATAGATGGGAACAGTGGCACGAGCCTGTAATCCCAGCATCATATAGACGGGAACAGTGGAGCCTGTAATCCTAGCATCACATAGATGGGAACACTGGCACGAGCCTGTAATCCCAGCATCACATAGACTGGAACAGTGGAGCCTGTAATCCCAGCATCATATAGACGGGAACAGTGGAGCCTGTAATCCCAGCATCATATAGACGGGAACAGTGGAGCCTGTAATCCCAGCATCACATAGATGGGAACAGTGGCACAGCCTGTAATCCCAGCATCATATAGACGGGAACAGTGGAGCCTGTAATCCCAGCATCATATAGATGGCAGCAGTGGCACGAGCCTGTAATCCCAGCATCATATAGACAGGAACAGTGGCACGAGCCTGTAATCCCAGCATTTGAGAGGCACAGGTGGAGGACCGGAAGTTCAAGGCCATCCTTGGCCTCATAGTGCATTTGTTATTAGCTCGGGCTACCAAGATCCTATTTTTAAACAAATTCAGTAAGGGATGAGTCATATGACCATCAAGGAAAAGAGCATTCTGGAGAGGGAACAGCAGGAGCCAAGGTTCTAGGTCATGGGTGTGCTCGATTCAGCCGTGAGTCCAGAGTGGGCTTGGGGAGAAGTAGAGCACAGCCTGTGTTAAGGGGAGGACGAGGCCATGAGCAGAGAGCCAGCCTAGAGTGTACAAACCCAGAGCCAGGCAGTTGTGGTGGAAAGATTCACACAGAGTGGGAGGGCAGCACGTCCAAGCCATCTCCAAAGTAAACGGCACCACTTAGTCCTGTTAACACCTGAAGCCATTTTACACACTAAGTGTGATTTCAAGCACCTCTAATGCTAGATTTAGAATAAGCCCCCCATACTTAAACAGCTGTACTAATGTCTAACAAATTAAGTAACGGCAGTGATTTTCCACATTTCTGAATGTTCATTTTGTTAATCTCTTTCTGTTTAGGTCTGACATCTACAAGTGATCACTTCTTTACACACCTGAACCTAGTGCCATAAGTCTAGTGTGTTACACACTGGACTAACCATGTTCTTCTGTGACACGCACATCATTGATAACAATTGATAACTATTTTGAAGATCAGTGCTAATTTTAACACTAACATGTAACACATGGATACAGTTCTGGACTCTGAGACCAGGACTGGAAGTGTCCACAGTCTTAGGGGTGGGTGATGCTGTCCTTTGGGTAAAGGGTGAGGGCATTGTGAGAAAGGGTCTTTCTAGGGCTTGAGTTCAGTCTGGACCAATCAGTCTTATTGGGACATACATTTTAAAGCTAGTGGGGTAAGGCTTTGGGGTGAGAAGCTGGAGAGATGGCCCAGTAGGTAAGAGCACAGACTGCTCTTTCTGAGGACCCAGGTTCAATTCCAGCCCCACAGGGGGCCCACAACTGTGTGTAGTTCCAGCTCCCAGACATATGGCCATTTCAAGCCTTCTGTGAAACCAGAATGTACACAATGGACACAAACACACAAGCACACATAAAAATAAATCAATAAAAATTATTTAAAGACATGACGGTTTGGGGAGAATGAATTCATCCTTCCTACCATTCATCTATTTCTGGAGAAGGAAAAATAAGTTTATGGTAAAGGGGAAGGTTTTACTTCTTTCTCTTCCAGTGAACTGAGGTTGTCTAGGAATCTAATCTCCAAATTACTTTTTGCTGTTGGCTTTATGTCAGGATTTAGAGAGATAAGGTTTTATAATTTCTACCCAGGTTACTGCACTGTTGGTGGACGGAATTCAGCTGGTTCTCAACTCTGACCCCATGAAGGAGTCAACAGCAGAGCCCGTATTCCACCGATGGCCCTGCCTCTGCTAATGGGAGGTGAGGCCCAGGCCTTGAAGGCTTATTTGTTTTGTTTTGTTCTTTAATATTCAAAGATGTTGGCATCAAAGTGTAGTCATATGTCACTCATCTGCGAAGAAGGAACAGTCAGTTACTATTGTGCCTCTGTGTGACTACCTTGACCCTCAGCCCCCACAGTAGCACACTATTCACATTGCTCTATTTAATCATTATGGCCCCAAAGGCCGAGAGTGCTGACTCAGACCCACAGAGGCACTTCCTGGGAGAAAGCCTAAGTGTGAGGAAGATTTGCAGGGCGGGAAAGGCCACAGGGACTTCAGTATGTGAACTTCTGTAGTTGTCCTGTTATATGACTGGCGTTGTTGAATTTTCTTTTTCTCTTACCCCATGTCGGAACGCCAAAATGCTGTTGGTTGTTTTTCTACCCTTTGCTCTTTTGGGGACCACAGCCCAGCTTCCAAATAAATTGCACATGGAGTCTTGTTATCACTTATGAATGCCCAGCCCTAGCTTTGCTTGTTTCTTGCGAACTTTTGCTAACTTTAAATTATCCTTGCTATCCTTTGCCTCTGGGCTTCTCCTTGTGACTTTGTTTCTTATTCTGCGGCTGGCTGTGTAGCTGGGTGGTTGGCCCCTGGGTCCTCCTCCTTCCCTGGCAACTTCTTCTTTCCTCCCAGATCCCCTTCTATTTATTCTCTCTGCCTGTTAGCCCTGCCTATTTCTCTCCCCTGTCTCACTATTGGCCATTCAGCTCTTTATTAAGCCATCAGATGCTTTAGACAGGCAAAGTAACACAGCTTCACAGAGCTAAACAAATGCAATGTATGTGAAAGTAACACACCTTAAAATAATATTCTACATCAGATTGGTTTTGTTTCTACTGTCTACTATGTCTGTTTATAAATTTATCATATATCCATTTATTGAGAGAATATGATGTCTCTCTGTGTGTACAGTTCAGTGTGATTCACTGGAGGTCGAGGAACATATTCCTCTAGATGACGGGACAACTGTGATCTTTACTCTATGAAAGGGTAGAACCTCTGGGATGCTAAGTGTGCTGTCCAGCATCTCCCAGCTGAGATAAAGTTTATATAATGTGATTCTAAATCTAACAAATACTCCTCTCCACTAAGCCGTGGGACCTTCTATGAGATTCTAGAAGCACAACATGGATTTTGTTCATTTTCCTGGTTCTAAAGTTAAATGTAATGTGGAGAAGAGAAAGTGACTGGAAGGGGCAGGAGGGGGAAGGGAGTTTGAACAAGAGTATACATGGATAAAAAAATATGACTTTATTCATAATTTAAAAAGCCATTAAAAATAATTAAGTTAATTGTAGGCACTACAAACACCCTTCTGCGATGGACAATTTTTCTCTTCTACTAATGCAGATTCTGGAGATTGAAAAGATTCCAGGCTCACCCAGGGTTACTAGAAGCGTTGACTCCTGCTGAGTCTCAGGACCAACCACAGCTTTCCACATCCTTATAACTGAACTCAGAACACTCTTTAAAAGTCTTGGGGCACCCAGGACCAGAGCTGACACCCGCCATCACCACCATAGCTGCCAGCATTGTGGAGGACGAAGTTGGAGGCAGAGACTTCCCAGGCTCTGGGTACCACAGCGGGTCACAGAGATCTCTGTCTGTCCCCTGGGAGCCTACATTCAAGTGTGACAACAGGCGACAAGTTCACCAGCCCAAAGATAGTGACGGTGTGGCATTGATCAGAGTGCACTCCAGCTGGTGCAGGTCCCAAGTACAGCACTGTGTGGTTGGTATCAGGGGAACCAGTGAGCCCTCCCGCCCCCAAAGAAGGGGGACAAATGTCAACAGACCTGTGAACGCTGCAAGTTAATGACAGAAGGGAACTGTTTCCGGTGGACAGTAGGGAAGATGCCCCTGGGGGAAGGGCAGGACACCGGGAGCTCTGTCCTGCACACCACTTTCTAGAACCCACTACCACTCTAAAAACAAAACCTCTAGGAAATCAGGCGTTAGTATCGAGTGTGATGCCAGCTCACAAAGTGGCAGGAGAATTAAGAATTGATGCATGCAGCCAAGTGTGGTGAAGTGTCCTTATAATCTCAGGGGTGGGAGGCAGAGGCAGGAGGGAGGGAGCATTGGCTAAAGCTTCTGTCTTTGCTTTTCGATGTATTGATTTTATGTTTATGTATAGGGGTGTTTTGCTTGCATGGCCACATGAGTACGTGATCTCAGAGGGAAACCACAAATGGCTCAGAAGGGGCCCTGGAACTGAATTACAGACAGTTGTGAGCTGCCAGGTGGGTGCTGGGAACTGAAGCTGGGTCTCCAGCAGAAGCAAGTGCTCTAAACCCCAGAGCCATCATCTCTCCAATTCCAAGAGTTAAGGCAGCCTGGTCTATCTACAGATCAAGGGTGGCCTAACAACAGCTACATATAAGACTGCCTCACAGAAAGAAAAAATAATGATGATGTGCATAAAATCCTGCAGACAAAAAAACTAGAAAATATTGACTAATTTGCCTTAACCCCAGTGGCCATTGTTTTAGTATCAAATAAAGAGATGCTGTCTCTTTTTCTCCAGTTTTATAGGTTAGATATTCTGAAGCAAAATGAATCCAGTTAGGAGATTGGAGAGGTGGGAATGACAGAGGACAATGGAGTGAAGTGCCAGAAGGATCCATCAAATATCTACGAGTCAGGAAACATCAAAACAAGGTCCTGAGGCAGGTGGCTGACAGCCAGGGGGCGGAGGCTGGGGTGGCGCTGGGTGGAAGTCACAGGCAGAGAGCTATCCTTGTCTCCAGCTCCAGGGTAGATGTCAATCTCCCACCAGACGACCTCAAGCTGTGTAGCACTTGATACTGAGCCAGAACATAAAACATACTCTCCAAATGCTCAGTGAGTAAAAGGAAATTAATTATTAACTAGCCTTACCCCCACTAGTAAATTAGCATCTCAGTACTCTAGGTCCAATCTCTTCCCACCTAGCTTTGTGCAGAATCCAACTGAGAGCCTCCCCAGGCTTTGTTTTCATAAAAAGTAGTCTGCATCCCAGGAGAGGACCATTCAGCCCAGGAGAGGACCATCCATCCCAGGAGGACCATTCAGCCCAGGAGGAGTATCATCCAGCCCAGGAGAGGACCATCCATTCCAGGAAGAAGACCATCCAGCCCAGGAAGAGGATCATCCAGCCCAGGAGGAAGACCATCCAGCCCAGGAGGAAGACCATCCAGCCCAGAAGGAGGATCATCCAGCCCAGGAGGAGGATCATCCAGCCCAGGAGGAAGACCATCCAGCCCAGGAGGAGGATCATCCAGCCCAGGAGGATCATCCATCCCAGGAGGAGGATCATCCAGCCCAGGAGGAAGACCATCCAGCCCAGGAGGAGGATCATCCAGCCCAGGAGGAGGATCATCCAGCCCAGGAGGAAGACCATCCAGCCCAGGAGGAGGATCATCCAGCCCAGGAGGATCATCCATCCCAGGAGGAGGATCATCCAGCCCAGGAAGAAGACCATCCAGCCAAGGAAGAAGACTATCCAGCCCAGGAGGAAGACCATCCATCCCAGGAAGAAGACCATCCATCCCAGGAAGAAGACCATCCAGCCAAGGAGAGGATCATCCAGCCCAGGAGAGGACCATCCAGCCCAGGAGGAAGACCATTCATTCCAGGAAGAAGACCATCTAGATGGTTCGCTGATGGAGAAGAACAAGGCAAAGCCTGTGCTCCACAGCCATCCTTGCATGCAGCCAGGACTACCAAGGGAGCTTCCAAAGGAGGATTCAGCGTCAGTCTAGGAGTTTGCTAATCCTGCTTACTGGATCCTCCCCTGAGCACAATCCGCTAATCTGGGATTCCTGCCACCCTTTAACAGGAAGCTCTGAGACCGTGGCTTCCTCACTGTTCTTTCCCGTGGACTGTGGCCTTCCTGGGCACTTTTTGTTCTGCTCAGAGTCTTTTGTAAACCCTCAAGAAGGTGGCAGAGAATGTTTCCTCAGCCCTTTTCAAAGACTCAGGCTCCTAACCTGTGTGTGTGCTTGTGTGTTCATGTGTCCATGGATGGATGTGTACATGTGGATGTGCACATGGGTGTATGTGAATGTATGCGTGGATGCATGTCTGTGTTTGTGCATGCATGCAAGAGTTCAATTGTACATGTATATGTTTGGTATGTATGTGTACATCTATCAATGTGTGTGAGTCTATGCACATGTATATATTTGTTTGCATGTACCAGAGTGCATGCAAGTATTCATGTTTGTTTTTTTTTTTTAAACTTTATTTATTTATTTTTGCCTTGGTGTTTGCCTGGAACTGGAACTACAGACAGTTGTTAGCTGCCATGTGGGTGCTGGGAATCGAACCCGGGTCCTCTGGAAGAGCAGACGGTGCTCTTAACCACTGAGCCATCTCTCCAGCCCCAAGTATTCATGTTTTTGTATAAGTGTTCCTGTTTGAGTGGACATGTACTGAGTCTGCATGTGTGTGCTTGTATGTGTACTCATGTGTACCGTTATATATGTATGTGAATTTGTGTGTGTGAGCATGCATATGGGTACATGCAAATAAGTTGCTTTCCTTAGAAGGGTTAGAGCGTCAGGGTCCATCTCTCATGCATGTTTGCTTGGCTCTTTTTCTCCCTTCCCATCTTACAGAAGTTTGCATAAGTAGCCCAGTTGTCGCCTGGTGCAGTACCAATGTGAGAGACTCCGCCTTGGTTTTGCCAGCCAAGCGTAGCACAGGAGCTTGGTGTAAATAGTGGCCTCCCACAAATTTTATCTGACCATTATTAGTATTGATTTATCTTTAAATTTAGTAATCCAGGATAAGGGACATGCACACCAGATAGTATGCTCTGGTAGGTCAGAGACTGGCCACACACCCTGGTAGGCATGTTCTATGGCCACACTTCCTGGACGTTGCTGATAGGACCACATTCTCCTGCCCAGAAGTTTCAGACTGGGGCCCCAGTGACCAAAGTCACTTCTGGGACTGCTGCTAATACAAACAGCAGGGAAATGGGTGGGAATGGGGCCTGGGAAGGCTCTACCGAGCCAACAAAGCTAGGAAGTCTGGTTTGCAGACAGGGCTAAAAGAAGAAAGAGCAGTTAAGGGTGTCTGAACTCTTCTTCCATGACTTAGCCCTTTTACAGCCTCTGCACCCAATCTTAGTGCTGGAAGACCCACATCGTGAGCATGTGTTCCATGTTGGTTCTGTCTCCCGTGAGCTTTTAGCTCCAGCCTCATTCCTATGGTATTCTGATGACATTCTTCTTATCACAACAGGTCAGATCAGATCAGATTCTACAAGCATGACAGGGTCATCCCTACAGACACTTTCACTAGGCTGGGCTGGGGGAGTTGATTGAAGGCACTGTGTAGCCCCTGGTTTTCACCAAAGGTCAATACACAAAGCAAACACAGTATTTCTTATTTGAATCTTGGCTTTGACCCTTATGGTTTGTGTATCTTTAGGTACATTATTTAACTCTTTCACTCTTTACATATGAGATAATGAAAATATGCCACTTAGAGTAGGCTCAAGCTTAGCACATAGTCTAAATCAGGTATCTGTAAGTTCTTTCCTCCTAAGTTCCCCTTTCTTCTGTCATCTTGTGAGATTTGAAGGGATAGCCAGGGCACTGCCAAGGGGATTAGCACCCTTATTTATTTATTTTTGGTTTTTCTAGACAGGGTTCCTCTGTAGCTTTGGAGTCTACCCTGGAACTCACTTTGTATGCCAGGATGACCTCAAATTTACAGAGATCCACCTGTCTCTGCCTCCTGAGTGCTAGAATTAAAAGTGCATGCCACCACTGCCTGGCTAGCAACCTTATTTCTATAATGACATTTTTTTTCCCTAGGCACAAAATGATAGAAGCGTGGGAGAGGAGCATTTTGGGATCACCCACTATGGGGCTTGATTTTCTCCTTCCACAATATCCTTTCTTCTGATGGTTTTAGGACCCCTGAGAACACACTTGTACACAATAGTCGCACAAACCAGACATTTGCTAATAATAACTCATAAGAAACGTATTTTAAAATAATTATTTAATACATACAAAGTTTTTTATTATTAAAGATGGAAGTAAATTTGAGCACTATGAAGATGGATGTATTTACTTTTCATAAAGAATTAAATCTTGGCTGAATGTTTGCAACACAGGATATAGGTTATCACCCATGTCTTTTGAGTTTTGATCGTCTACAATGAGAACTCCAGTTAACATAAACATATGGCAGAAGTGTATTTTGGGCCATTACAGAAATTGCTGGAAATTCTGCTCTAATCCCAATACAAACTCATTGGACAATTTTTGCTTTTGTTGTGAGACAGGATCTCTCAAAGTCCAGTCTGGCCTTAGCCTTGTGTGTAACTGAGAACGACCTTGCCTCTTGGTGTTCCATCTAATGACTTTAAACAGTAGCTTAATTTTCTTGTTTATTTTTGAGTTCCAGTCTGGTCAGGAACTGGAGGTAACGCTCCTGCCTCAGCCCTCTTAGTGCTAGGATGACAGGCTTGCCTCCTGAGGCTGGGGCTCATATTCAAGCCTCTTCTGGCTCCTCTCACAAATTACGCTCCTCTTTGTCAGCTAATCTTGACTTCAATTTTGACTTAAGTGTCTCTGGTGATCTTGCCTGTCTCTAGACACAGCTGCTCTGGCTTCTTTGTAAGACTAGATGCTAGAATAATGTCTGGCAGGTCTACCGTGGGCCCCACAGCCCAAGCCAGATTCCAGACACACAGAAGACATCAGCTACATATACCACTCCCCGCTTCTTGGCTGAAGGCCAGGCCACCTTCTCTGGCCCTCACAGAGCAGTCATCCTTCACCTTGCCCTACCACTCCCTGCCTGAAGATGCCGAAAAGCCAGTTTTACCCAGTTCATGTATATTTAAACCAAGAATGCCATGGCTGAATGTTAGCACAGGTTCAGCGGTTAGGACGTACAGGCTCACCCTGATTTACAGTGCACTTTGGCATGGCTGAAGATGCTGGTCCCTTGTCCCCAGTCATGAAGCATTGGTTCTCATTTCTGTTGCACAATCAAAATCTACTTCATGGGAAACCTTAACTGTTAGGGTGTCCTACTGCTTCTCAGGATCTGTGGAGCATCCTCTTCCCCAGAAAGCGTAGCCAAACAGAAGCAGTGGCCTCTGAAGGAGGGAGGGCCGATTACCACAGCCCTGTGGAGGAAGATCTCTTTCTGCCCTCTAACCCTCACACGGATGCTAGTCACTGGAAATCACCTGTCCCTGATTCTCACTAGTTTCTTTTCAAAAGCCAAAAAAAGTTTCATTTATTAGTCTTATTCATTTATTTATAATTTTTAAAATTAGGACAATTATGTTCTGATCATCTGTTGTTGGGTCAGAAACCAAAGTCACACCCAGAAATGTTGTCAGCATCTGGATGCTGTGAAGTAGAGCCAGACACCTGGAGACGGAAAGATGGCAGGTAGGGTGTGGGAGCTGCGGACCCACCGGGCACGGTTCCTCCCATCCCACTCTGCCCCTGCACACCTCGACAAGTGACCTAGTTTGGTACATCCATTCTCTTCCCAGGATTTGGATCTCGCTTCTGCCCCTTAACAGCTGTGGGTCCTTGTCGGTTCCTAAACTACACAGTACCTCAGTGCTTTGCAAAAGAGGGCAGAAGCACACCCACCTCCAGTCACGGACTTGGCTGCGTGGCAAAAGACCTAAAGTACAGATGTGTACAGAAGTTTGACTTAACTTTTTTTTTAAGTTTACAATGCTGCAAATGCAATATGCATTCATTAGACACACAATGTAATAATTTAAAACATTCTCAGTGTTTTAGTTTTAGGTGTTTCCCCCACTCCCACCCCATGTGCCATTTGCTGTGATAAAAATACTTTGAGGAGGGGGCTGGAGAGATGGCTCAGTGGTTAAGGGCACTGGCTGCTCTTCCAGAGGACCCCTGTTCAATTCCCAGCAACCACATGGTGGCTCACAACCATCTATAATGAGATCTGGTGCCCTCTTCTGGCCTGCAGGCATACATGCAGACAGAACACTCTATACATACATACATACATACATACATACATACATACATACATACATACATAAATCTTTTTAAAAAATTACAGGAAACGGGCCAGTTGCCATGGTGGAGAAGGTAAGCCAGCAGCAACACACACATCTGTAATCAGGAAGCAGAGAATGATGCATGCGGCTGCTAAGCTTACTTCCTACATTTTCTAGGGAATGGAAACCCCCATAGTAGGTAGATATACTCAGTTCATGCAGTCAAGATGACACCCCACAGGCATGCCCAGAGGCCATCTCCCAGGTGATTTTCGATTCCATTAACCTGACAGCCAACACTGACAATTACAGTTAATTGACATGGTCCTGCCCTCCACAAGACTGTGGGCATTAGAAGCTTGCAGTTGAATTATTACTCTACCATATACTATCTCTCTAAGCTGGGGGGTACACTTTAAGCGCATTAACCACTTACTGTTCTCCCAGTTTACCACAGTTCTATCAGGAAATAATTCCATCACAAACTGAATAGTATTCTTCCATAAAGTTATAAGTGTTTAGCCTAAAGTAATAGTTGTAAAATATTAACCAGAAGCCCAAATTGTGCACAATGAAAGTGAGTATATCAGTAGGTCTAGAGAAACACATTGTGGCATAGATACACAGTATAATACTACTCTACTCAGCAATAAAAAAGGAGGCAGACTATGAAATACAACACCACTAAGGGGGAAAAAAGAGGTATAAACTCCGCATGTAGCCCAGAAGAATCTCTAAACAACTATTCTGTACAGAGGGAGCTGGCCATATGGTACATACTGCATGGTTCCACCTCTATCCAAAAGGAAACTAATCCTTAGTGACAAAGCAGAAGAGCAGTCCCTTTTGCTGAAGGAGAGGCAGGAAGAACCCGGTGACCCAAGTCTGGGACTCACAGGGTGGAAGCAAAAATTAGCGTTTTTAAATTGTCCTATGACTCTGACACATTCTAGTAAAAGTATACACAAATAAACACAATTTTAAAAGAATTAAAGAATGCCAGTTAAAAAATTATTTTGTTATTTTCTGTATACGAAGTTTGGGCTGCAAGTTTGTCTGTGCACCATGTGCATATCTTGTGCCCAAGGATGCCAGAAAAGAATGTCAGATCCCCTAGAACTGGAGTTAAGACAGTTGTGAGCTGCCATATGGGTTCTGGGAATCAAACCCAGGTTCTCTACAAGAGAAGTCAATGCTTGCTCCTCCACTGAGCCATCTCTTGGCTTTCCAGTTCTTAAATTGGACCTCTCAGGGCTGGTATGTCAGATCACCCACTTCATCCCCCCCCACTTCATCACTTGCAAATTCTGCAGTGTGATGGGGGGGGGGGGAAATCTGGATTGATAATGCTGGTGTGAAGCCCAGAACAGCATTGTCAAGTCCATGGCGACTCTGCCTTCCCAACTCTGGTAACCCAGTCTACGCCTCACAGATGTGCTCACAAGTTTGGCTCCTAGGAGGTTCCAGATTCTGTCAGGTTGGTAATCAATATTAACCACATTCATAGTTCACATTAACTAGTATCAGCAAGAAGAAAACGAGAGACCATTGAAAGACCCTAGAACAAAGATTTAGATGAACCCAGCTACAGGGGAAGCATCTACTCAAGACCAGGGCTTCTCCTCGTAAGGGAGTCCAAGGTCACCTCCATGCTATTGATGCTCCTAATACATTGCCAGGAAAAAGAAAACTTCAAAAGCAAACCAAAACACCAAAGCAGTGCTACATACCATGTGGCATACCACAATACATTTTAATAAGATAAAAGCAACAAGCAATCAAAATCTCCGAGCCTAATATGATTGTGATGGTCATAGGGTACTTCCAAGATCTACCACGCCCCTTTTTCCTTTAGAGTCTTAATCCACAGTATACTGTAGCCGGTGCTGGGGTGATGTGAAGCTCTTAAATTATCAAAGCACCCTCTGTAGAAGTTCTGGTATGGGGCAGATCTGAATGCCACCTCATCCGCCCAGCTCTGGAAGTGCACATTCTGTTAGTCACAGACACTAGACCCGGGGCCCGAAGTGGGGCCCCCTTAGAAAAGTTGTTTTTCTTAGCAACCTGCCTGTCTTCAATAATTTGGGGCATCGTAGGGTGTAGGTGGGTCATGACTTTCTGGTATCTGTACAGAATGTTCACTTGGCTAGAGCCACAGTTCTTCACTTTGTGGGTTCAAAAAGCCCTCTTAAAAGAAGAATCCGACGCCCTCCCTCCCTGCCCCACAGAGGCACGCTTTCCTCCACGGTGACCCTGACCTGAGAGGCTCTGCACTCCTCGGGGTCTCTCTGTAGCATCTCCAGTCCAGTCTGGCACCCGGAAAGAGGAGGGGGCGGGACTAGGCGCCAGACCCCGCCCACTCGCAAACCTCTAGGGAGCCGGAGCTCAGTAGGCAGCCCAGACTCTAGGGCAAGAGGTCCAGTTCGCAGCGCTATCCCTGGTCATCGCTAGAACCATGAAGATGCATTTCTGCATCCCGGTGTCCCAGCAGCAGCCAGACTCGCTGGGGGGCAGCTACGTGGTGGGTCTGGTGCTCAGGGCCGACTGGGTGGGGAGGGGTTCAGTGACCCTCAGTCCTGCATCACCATCCTTGCCTTGGGTAACCCGTGGTGTCTGTGTTTGCAGCTGTACTCCGTGTACCTGGACGGGTTCCTCTTCTGTAAGGTACGCTATAGCCAGCTGCACCGCTGGAATGAACAGGTAAGCCTAGAGGAGAAAGTGTGCCCAAGGGCTTGGGTTGCTGTGAAGTGTAGCCGGGTAGTGGGGGTGGGGTATAGCCAGCCCCCTAATTTGTGAACTACATGCACTCTTTAAAGCCCAGCTCAATCTCCTACACCAACATTCTCAACATCAGCTTATGACATGAAAAAGGCCGTACTAACCCCTGGGAAAGTCACCTGCTTCCTGTTTCCCTGTACCCACAGCCATCATATCTCTCCCAGAGGGATGTCAACTGGGACAAAAGGAATCAGAAAGGGTGTCCCTTGTGCATCTCTATTTCCAATGCTGACTCCACCTCGCCCAAGACTCACCAGCTAAAGGACCACACTCAGAGCAGAT
Organism: Sigmodon hispidus; assembly: GCA_004025045.1. Lineage (NCBI taxonomy): Eukaryota > Metazoa > Chordata > Mammalia > Rodentia > Cricetidae > Sigmodon > Sigmodon hispidus. The sequence goes on along the minus strand of PVIH01008307.1, from coordinate 58,587 downwards.
TTGTGGCATCTAGGCAGAGTCCCAAGCCTCAAAAACATTTCATGCAATCCAGGAGGGCTTCTGGGAGGAGTAGGGGCTTGAGAAGAGACTGGTTCCAGGTGGTCCAGAAAAGTCTTTCAAGCAGAGGAAGTGACAGTGACAGATAGGGGCGGGAGTGGAGATAAAAGCCAGGCGAGGCGGCACAGCCCTATAATCCGAGCCCATGGGACACTGAGGCAGGGGATAGGTCATTCAAGGCCAGCCTGGGCTACATGGTCAGACCAGTGTCAGCCTAAAAGGAAAGGGGAGTGTAGTAGCATGAATTTGGTTTGTATAAATGAGACTGAGAGCCAAATATCAGGGGAAGGCTGAACTATCAGAGAGAGGAAGCACCATGGTCAATTCTCACCCAGCTGTCTTGCAATTTCCTCAGCCTCACTCCTGGTCTCTTCTGCCAGTGCTTCTGTCTCTGCCTGGTTTCTACAAGCTCTTATATACCCTATCCCATCCTGGTTAGGATTAAAGGCATATAGCCTTGAATTCACAGAGACAGAAGAAGTTCTGTGGCACCAGAAAGCGGAGAGTGGGATTAAGGGTGTTGGTCCCACTCCCAGCTTTCCCTGTGCTGGGATTAAAGGTGTGTGTGACTGACTCAGCTGTTTATCCTTGTATTCAAGGATCAAGAATTTCCTGAGCTGTCTGCCTAGGATTTGACTGAGTGGTCTCTCTGATATCCCAGGATTTATTAAATATTTAACATATATCCACAGGGGTAGTAAAATGAGATTATCTCAGAACGAGGAAGGAGCAAGGGAGGCCTGCTCACAGCAAGGAGAAGCACCCTAACTCTGGCAGGGGGAGCACCCTAACCATTTGAGAGGTGTCAGAGTCCCCCTTCTGCTGATGCTCCCAGTGTAACCCCAGGCAACCGTGGGCCCTGCAAGCTGACATTGTCTTTATAGAGTTCTCTAGAACTGGGGAAAATAGTGCAGGCAAAGGGACAGAGACGTCAACCCCACTGGCTGTATTCTCTAAAGGCAGAGAGAGCTGCCAGAGCACCCCACAGCGGACAGTAATGGGGATCTGCAGCAGAGGGTAGGCGTCCAGCTATTGAAAGAGCGTCATGGGGCTGGAGAGATGGCTCAGCGGTTAAGAGCACCATCTGCTCTTCCAGAGGACCCGGGTTCGATTCCCAGTACCCACATGGCAGCTCACAACTGTCTGGGTTTCAGTTCCAGGCAAACACCAAGGCAAATAAATAAATAAAGTTAAAAAAAAAAAGAAAGAAAGAGCGTCATGGGGGACAGGGCTGCAGCTGACCATGTCAGAGAGTACAGGTCACATCTCACCTCAGAGACGCATCCTTCTCTTTCCCAGACTAGCTCCCCACATAGCCCTGTTGACAAGAACTGGCGGCTACATCACCTGGACAGAGATCCTTCTTAATCTTACAGGTGCCCAATGTGTGGCTGTAAGGTCTCACTAGGTAGCTCTGCCTGCCCTAAAACTTACTATGTAGACCAGTTAGAGATCTTCCAGGCTCTGCCCCCCAAGTGCTGGGATTAAAGGTGTACACCACTATCCTAACCAAAAACCATGTTGCTGAAGTTATAACCTTCATTTAACATAATGCACATATAATAAAAGCTTCGTGCTGGTTTTAATGGAGGCTGAGCTGAGGTGTTTTGCTATGTTAGTGGCTACAACAGCCAAACTTCTCCGAGTCCAGGTGTTGGTGGAATTTGACCATAGAGAAGATGGTTGACTTTTGACAGAATTTGCTCAATTCCATATTTCTTTTTTTTTAAACTTTATGTATGTATGTATGTATGTATGTATGTATTTATTTATTTGCCTTGGTATTTGCCTGGAACTGGAACTACAGACAGTTGTTAGTTGCCATGTGGGTGCTGGGAATCGAACCCCGGTCAACTGGAAGAGCAGACGGTGCTCTTAACCGCTGAGCCATCTCTCCAGCCCCTCAATTCCATATTTCTTATCCCTTGGTGCCTCCTCCCCCACCTCCCTCTATCTGATTCAATACAAAAGGTCAGAAGTTTCTTGAAGAACCAGTCCTTGCTGTAAAGCCTGCTGGAGGAATTCTGCTCTGACCGGCAGTAGATTCTCAGCGCTGTTGATTTATCCCACTGTTGATTTCCCCAGGGCAGGGCTCCCCTAGATACACTCCCGAAGATGGATGATTCAGGCAGTTCTGTTGTCTTAAGGTTGCTGTGCCAATTAGGGAATGTTCGTGACATTTATGGACACATATGGAAGAAGATAATTTCCTTTTGCCATCATTTAATCAGCTAACTAAGAAATGGTTGTATGTGAAGAGACACATTTCTGCTTCCACTGAATGACATGAGCAGAGACTGGGATCAGAAAGCCCTGGGTGGCGGAACAGCGCTGGCTGGTGGTGCTGCAGCGGGGCCTTTGACTCTTGGCCATGACAGGAACATAACCTGGGGTTTAGAGGAAGCATAATGGCTGTAAGAATGCTTGATTACAGGACCATGAGAGCTGAGTCTGCAGGGGTTAGGCTGGCATGAGGGCATGGTGGGAACTATTATCCTGCCTCTCAAAGATGATTGCCTGAGACTGTGACCCTGTCACTTCCAGACCTGATTTTCTGAAGAGGATCTAGAGCATTGGGTTTTCGGGGGGGGGGGGGGGG